>PVLA01009828.1:0-70245 GCA_004027455.1 Hydrochoerus hydrochaeris
ATTGTAGGCTCTAAAACAATTCTGTACAATGTTTAAGTCTCAGGGTTGTACACACAGCACTATCAGTTAAATTACAGCTAGAAAGAAAGAAATCACTCTAAATGTTTGGAGAGAGGGAATCAAATACAGAGGACAGACAACACACTTAGAAATCAGCATCAGAGAAAGCCACTTTTCAGAGGGTCTCAGACACAGCTTTTCAAATAACTACATGCTATGTTCAAGGAAAATCAAGAAAAATTTAAGAATTTTGTAGCTATAAAAAAGGAAGCAAATGGAGATTATACAACTAAAAAATATAATAACCAAATGAACAGTGAGCGAGTGTGCTTAATGACAGCATGGCTAAACAGATGCTAGCGACTTAGAAGATAAATTAGATCAAGAATGAAACTTGCGTATTTATTTGTTAGTTATTTTTCCTCATTGCAAAGATAAAATGCCCAGCACCTAAAGTTATAGGAGGAAATGTTTATTTAATTCAGAGTTTATGTAGGTTTCATTGTCTCTAAGGGAAGGTGGCATGGCAGACAGGAATTGCAGAAAATAAACAATTCATGGCAGGCAGAAGGTAGCAAAAATAAGCAAGGAACCATTACAGTTCTTTCTGTCTTTTATATTTTATCCAGGTTACCCACTCTTAGGGTAGGTAGCAACCACACTCTTAATCCTAGTACCCTGGATCCTAGCATTGCACCATGAATCAGTTCCAACATCCACACAATCTAGATCCAGCCACCTCCGAAAAAGCCCCACCTACAGCCACATAAGGCTTTGGACAGACATCTGATACGTCATAACAAAGGAGCATTCTCTAAAAACAGCCATCGTTCACAAGGTAGAACATTGACTTTCACCAACTATTCCTGAATAATTTCCAATTGAAGAATTGCAGAAACTGTGGTAGAATGCAAAATGTTTACAGATGTGGGTAAGCTGTCTAGGCCAGAGAAGCAAGCATGTAGTAGCCCTTACCTCACCCACTACTCTTGGGCACTGGACTTAAGCTGGTGGCTTTTCCTGCTGGCCCCTAGCAAACACAAAGCATATTTGCTTAGAAACAAAATTCTCTGCTTAGACGTACAATACTGTTGAGCAAACCACATCCAAAAGTCGTTTTTTTCACATCTCTTATGAATTTGTACTGGAAGGATCCTTGAAGGATTGCCTTAATTTTTAGACAGAAATTGTCTTCTACTGACTGAATTGTCTAGATGTTTAAATCTTTGGACAGGAGCTATTATGCAGCCAGACTTATTTCATGCATCCTTATACATATACTGCTCATTCCAGGCATGATTAGGACCCTAAAAGTACTTTTCCAGCCTCTATAGCCTATGAGGTCTTGACAAAAGACAAGTAAGAGTCAAGTGGGACATATATCTGCAATCCCAGCACTCTGGAGTGCAAATTTGAACCCAGTCTGAGCAACTTATCAATTTAACCAAACCTGCCTCAAAATAAAAAATGAAAAAAATGCAGCTCAGCATGAAGGTCCCTAAGAGTAATCCCTAGTACTGAAAAAAATAACAGGTGAGGATACACAAACATAAAAAGAGAAGGTTTATTTACCGCCCCAAGGTCATCCAGCTATAAATGAGAGTCCTTATGAAGAGGTTTCATGATGGAGAGACTACATTCTTGGCTACTGTACCTGTTTTCTTCTCTATATAGATTTTACACAAAATGCTTCCTGAGCAAAACCATGGCCTGATAAGAACTTCCAGGTCTAAAAGGGAAGATCCTCAATGAGAAGACAAATTAATTTAAAATAGTCTACTTTCTCCACCCTATCTCTGGGCTACTGCTTTTAACTGAGGTTAGTGAAGAGCCATTGAAAGTCTTCCCAGTCCAAGGACCCCCAATCCATCAAGGTCCTGATGTAGACAAGCCTCCAGGTCCCCATTGTCTGTCTTCAGCTGTTTGGTTCTCAGGTGTTGCTCTGGTGATTCTTACCTTTTAATCCAATGAAGGAAAATCACTTATACTGAGGACTAGTATTCAGTACTGTTTCATCTCCCAGACACCCCATATGTGAAGTGGATGGAAGTACTTTTCATGCTTTATATGTAGACAAATGTTTAATAGAAATAGAGATGAACACTCCTATGTAAGAGTTTTTCATACTTACTGTCTACTCAGGCTTTCTCTTCATGCTGTCTTATCTCTCTCCTCTTACTGAGTCTCCTTAAAATTTAGTGAGGATTGAACTCCATGATCTTTCCTGTATTGTCCACATCCATAAGATGTGAGTTTTTAACACATTTTCACAAGGTACGTTTTTGTAGGGATGTTATCTAAACTTACTAAGTTATTGTCATAAAACAGTAATATAATTTCTTATGGTGTTTGTGTCAATAGCATTTTATAACATCAAACTTCAGAAATTCTTACATTTAAATAGCAAGAGAATGGCTACTTTATTCAAACTGTTGCAAAAGGGAAAGTTCTCAAAGGAAATGTTTCTCCACGCAGGTAGAATGAATTTTGTAGAAGGAAAAAAAATAAATAAATAAAAGGAACAATGCCTGTTGCAATTTGGTGAGCTTTAGAGGGTTATAGATATTGTAATCTTACCAAAATGAGTTGTTTCTTTGTGATTTGGCTCATCTTGGACTGTTAAATGCTGTTCTTAGAAATATTGACTCAAGAAATTTAGTCAAGTAGGCTATTCTTTCAGTACCAGACTGAGGTCAGTGTATGTTTAGAGATAGAAATTTAACATTACTCCTATTTTTGACTTATTTTTTTTTCTTGATCAAAATCACTAGAGGCCTCTCAAGTATGCAGTTTTCCAAAACAAACAACAATCAAACCCACACAGATTTATTAGTCCTCCATATTGTACTTTTAAAAATTTCATTAATTTCTACTGTTATTTCCTTTAGCTTTTCAAGGATTTGTCTTACCATCTTGAAATGGTGCTTAGGCAATTACCAGATCTTCTGATTTTCTAAAATTTTTAGGCTATAAATTTCTAAGTACTGTTCTCCATGAAGAATGTAATCATTATGGACTGTGAATATGTACCAGGAGAAATAAACTTGAGGGAAAAGAAAGCAAGAATAAAGGATAAATGTCTTTGAAACAAGGTAGAGTGTATCAAGGGGGATTAATGGCAATATTTCTTATATTGGAATAAATTTTTTAAAACAAAAAAATTTGTAAGCAGTGCTTAAGCAACATCTCATTGGTTTTGATATACAATATTTCATTGTCATTGTTTAAAGTAGTTTCTTCTTTGAACCATGATTCATTTAGAATGTAATTGTCCCTTTCTT
Organism: Hydrochoerus hydrochaeris; assembly: GCA_004027455.1. Taxonomy (NCBI): domain Eukaryota; kingdom Metazoa; phylum Chordata; class Mammalia; order Rodentia; family Hydrochaeridae; genus Hydrochoerus; species Hydrochoerus hydrochaeris. The sequence continues at coordinate 3,282 of PVLA01009828.1, forward strand.
AATATAATGACAATGCCTTGGTATCTTTATTATTAAGCTCTAATTTAATTATATGGTCACAATATGACTCTGTATGATTTATATCCTTTAAGTACAGACGTTTTGATAAGTATCCCTAATAATTCAATGTGGCAAGTCTATGTGGTTCTGTTCCTTCTGGTGGTTTACACATTTTTTAAAATCTGGGTCCAGATTATCTTGAACTGCTTGCTGAATATTGCCTGTAGAAATATTTTATGTTAAAAGAGTTATAATGAAGAGCCCTCTTTTGTTTCTGCCAGGTCTCAAGTTATATTTACCTAGACCCAACTAAAGGTTGGTCTGTGACCACTTGTCAGAGATCCTTTCCTTTCTTTTATTATTCTGCTCATAGACAAGGCCACTGTCTCTACATTTGAGGAAGGGGGCTGGTGTTTAGGTCTGATTTTGTCTTGAAGGTATAACACTTTGGGAATCCAGTTTAAGTTCTCAAGGAAAAAATTCATCATTTTCACCAGGCTTTGAATTTCTCTCACCCAGTGAGTAGCATCTGCAGCATATAGCATAAGCTGTGTTGGTGCTCACCTCTTTTATTATCCCATTATAAAACTGTTACTGTCTTTTCAGCCTCAACATTTTCTTGAGGGAGAAGTAGGTTGGTATGTTCTAAATGTTTGTCCTCCCTCTTCATCTTGAAACTTAATCATCAATGTGATGGTATTAGGAAGTGGCATTTTTGGAAGTGTTTAAGTCATGAAGGTGGAGCACTCACTCATTAATGAAAATAGTGCTCTTATAAAAGAGGTCCAAGACCCCTCCATTATGTAAGAACAGTCAGGAGATCCTATCTCTGAACCAGTAGTGGCCTCTCACCAGACAAGAAACCAGAAGGCACTTTAAATCTGTCAAACTCTAGAACTGTAACAAATCTCTTACTTATAAAGCTACCCAATTTATATTTTGTTATAGCCACCTAAATGGACTAAGACAGATGGCATACTACTTATCTTTAAAAATAGCAGTCTTTTTCCTTGTTCTGGGTGAGACGCTAACCCAAATAGCCTACTTTTACAGAAATTAATGTTCCACTTTTTTATTCCAGGTTTTTAGATTTACGTATTTTATCCTTTATTGCCTATGAGTTTCTATGCATATTTGACTATAAAATCTAAACATCTTTGCTATTCTTCCAAATATAGGCACTTCTCCCACTTTTACGTAGATCTCTGTTTCCAATTTATCTGTCATCGAACATTTAAATTCTTTTAGTTCTATGAAACACTGACAATTTTGTCTCCTCCCTTATCTTCCCTGGAAAGGGTAGGTATGATCCTCAATTAGTTCACATCTTTGGACTGGCCTATAGCTCACTATATCTGCATTACAAGCCCACCTGAGGAAGAGACCAGAAGATGCCTATGTCTGAAATCACCCTGTGCAGCATCCTATCTGGCCCAACCTGTACTGGAGACTGGGACTAAGAGATGCTGGGTCCATTTCTAGAGTGTGTGAATAGATGAGAGTCACACAAATGTTAATTTATTGACCCATATTTATTAACAACTGTTTGGATTTACAGCTGAGGTACAGCCAGGTGTGGTGTCTCACACTTGTATTTCTAGATCTTAGGAGGCTGAGGCAGGAGGACTGCTGAGTTCAAGGCCAGCCTGGGCTAAACAGTGAGTTCAAAGCCAGCCTGAACTACCTAGTGAGACTCTATTTCAAAAAGCAAAAAACAATTAATGTGGGCTATTTGGACTTAGTATTCACTGCTCACTTACCTTTTTTCTTTATACAGTTCTGTACATCTTGTTTCTAATGCCTCATATCTTTTTTGGGGGGTTACAGTATATCTTGTTTATATAGTGCTATAATTTTGCTGATTGTAATGCACGGTACTATAGTTTTGTTATAGTTACACATTTCTGTTATAGTTATTCATTACTACAAGCTATGCAAATAACAGCAGCCATCAAGCTGGAGTTACCTTAGACCATTTCTTTGTTCTGAATATTTTAATGTATATACTATATGCAATTCCTCATTTAGTGACCAGTTCATTAATAATCTAATTAGGACTGGAACCCAGTAATTACATGAAGAATATCTGTAGTAGTGGTATGTCTCCAGCATTTAGTATACTGGGGTGCTTGGAATTCTTTTCTGAAAGGTAGCGAACTATCACTTAATGTATCTTCCCCTCAAAGAGCTACACCAGGAGCTCAAGTAAGGTTAGGGATATGTGTGAAAGAAGAGATAGAGCATCTGGCTATAGGCATATTGACTGCTCTAGTCATAGGACACATGGAAACCTCAGGAAATATGATTAATAAAAGTCAGAGCTGGTCTTTTGAGCAAATGGAAGACCAATCTGTACCCCGACTACTACTGGGAATGGGTATTCTGCAGCTTTCTCCTTTCTGCCCACCAAAGTTGTTTCTGATCAGGCTGTTCTACTTCCCATTTCACTCTCAAAACACAGTTCAATGTCCCTAATACCCACATCCTTCTTTGTTGGCTATGGTCACTTTCCTTTGAACACCTACGGAGGTCGGTTCACACATCTATTAGTGTGGTTTTGCTTGTCATTTCTCTCATTTAACTGCCAGGTATTACTGCTTTCATTCTGTCTCTATACTGTACCTAGGACAGTAGATTGTGTCTGGCAGATCCTCAAGTATTTGCTGAATACATTTACCCAAGTCTATGGATTGGGTCACTTGCAGTGTTATACACAGAAGCGGACATAGAACAAATGTGATCAAGTCCTCCCCTAAGTGGAATTGAATGGCAGAAATACTCTCCCCTTGCTCACCCCATCACCAAAACCTACTGGTGGTGGTGGTGGTGTGTTTGTGCGTGCTGGAAATAAAGTACTTTCTAGTATGTTCTCTTACAGATATTATGAAGCCAGAGACCAGACAGAATTCACCTTCTACTAATAAGTCCCACCCACAGTAGTCTTGGGCACATTACTGAGAAGAGTCTACCTGAAGCATCTGAGTTACCTAGATAACACTTTTAGTCAACAGTATTTGGTGTTACATTCTATCTGATCTTGAGAAACTGTTTCTTGTAACCAATCTTTTATATGATTTGCCTTTCAGAGATTATATTACTCATTAAGACTATCACAGCCCTCAAAATACATTTGTGGTTCTACTGGAAGCATTATCTAGCTTTTGGTCAAAGCTGTACTACCCTAGAGGGATGAATTTCCTGCTGCCTTCTCTGGTATTGATCTGGTATAACTTACTCCACAAAGATACGGCACAGAAATGGCTTTGTAGATTGCTCCATCTAAATTAAGTCACAGTTTGTTTACATTTGAAGAATTTCTTTATTGGAGTTCCACCTTATCTTGCCACAACTATCTGGCCTTCGTGACAAAGACTGAGCCCTGAACAAAGTATTCATATTTTACGAGACAATATACAGTACACACATGGTACAAGAAATCTTTACATTGAATTCCCAAATATTTAACAAAAGTATAAAGAAACAGATTTCCTATTCTCTCAATTACTAGTAGCTACTTAGCATTTTAGTTCTTGTAATAAAATGCCATCCTCAATATCCCCACTCACAGGAATCCCTGAAACAATTCTGTAAGGTGCAAATTCACATTGAAGATGTGTTCCATTAACTATTACAGGTGCCAAAATCCCCTCCATGATAGGCCAGTTTATTGTAATGTATGAATACCACCTGTTTTCACTTATCATGCATTCGTTTCTCACTGAAGTTCATCTGAAACTCTCTCATTCAAGTGTAATATTAGCATAGTAAATTCAACTTGCATTTTTAATGAGTGACTATTCTATTTTAGTTTAGACTTATGAGTCTATGCTTTTCTAGTTTTTTCTACAAGGAATCTAAATTTTGGTTCAAGAGTGGTCATCCATCTCCCAAAACGATTCAATTACACTGTGTATAATTCACTAATTGCTATTACCTGAAGCCTATCTCTCCCTGAATTTGCCTGTTGCTTTGAGGTCCTTTTTGGATTGTTTTCCTTTTCCTGACTAGAGTATAACTGGGATTCAAAGGTATGCCTGAATTACCAACATTTCTACTCACAAAATTTACTCAAATAGTTCATATGGTGATTATGTGAGTTCTAATTGGAGGCCTTTCCTCATCTGCCTATTTTAGGGCCAAAAATATCTGCTTATTTTTAGTATTTTAATACAACACTAGTCTTTTGTTGGCTATATGTGAAAATCACAAAAATGGTTACTTATGATTATCTAGGATGGTTTCATTTATACTATGATTTATAAGCTGTGAATTAGGACCTCAGAAATTCTTAAATTCATATGGTTTCTCTTCTATATGAGTTCTTTGAGACTTAGTTAGCTCTACTTCCCACAGAGGCATCCTCATTCTGGTCCCATCCAAAGCAATCCCTTCCTCATAGATTCTCATCTGGGATGTGCTACACTGACTCTCCACATTTATCACATTTAAAGATTCTTCTCCAGTATGGATTCTTCTATGCTTTGTGAGATTTGATCTGATATTAAACGCTTTCCCACACTCATTACATCGGTATGGCTTCTTTCCAGTGTGGATCCTCTTGTGCTGGTCAAGGACTGACCTATAACTGAAGGACTTTCCACACTCGCAATTATAGGGCTGATTCCCACTGTGAATACTTTTATGGTTGATAAGACTTGAGTGTGAGATGTATGCCTTCCCACATTCATCACATCCAAAGGGTTTTTCACCTGTGTGGATCCTTTTATGCACTGTAAGGCCTGAGCTGTTCCTGAATGCCTTCCCACACCCATCACATACATAGGGCTTCTCCCCTGTATGGATCCTCTTGTGCTGAGACAGGAGAGAGCTATAACTGAAAGATTTTCCACACTCAACACATTTGAAAGGTTTCTCTCCAAGATGGACTCTTTTATGGCTTATAAGAGTTCTGCTTGAGAAAAAAGCCTTACCACATTCATCACATGTATAGGGTGTCTTGCCAGGGTGGGTACTTTTATGATTAATAAGGCTTGAATGTGAGATGTAGGCTTTTCCACACACATCACATTCATAGGGCTTTTCCCCAGTATGTACTCTTTTATGAACTTTAAGGCTTGAGTTGTTTCTAAAGACCTTTTCACATCTATCACATTCATAGGGTTTCTCTCTAGTATGTACTCTTTTGTGTTGAGAAAGAAGTGAGGTGTAATTAAAAGATTTCTCACAAACGTCACATTTGTAGGGCTTCTCACCAAGATGAATTTTTTTGTGATTTATAAGGGTTCGGTAGGTGATGAAGGCTTTCTCACACTCATCACACTTAAAGGGCTTCTCCCCAGGGTGCACACTTTTATGATTTATAAGGCTTGAGAGTGAGATATATGCTTTCCCACATTCTTCACATTTGTAAGGTCTCTCACCTGTGTGGATTCGTTTATGTACTTTAAGGCCTGAATTGTTTCTGAAGGCTTTTCCACACTCATCACACCCAAAAGGTTTCTCCCTAGTATGAATCCTTTTATGTTGTTCAAGGGCAGAGCTGTAGTTGAAGGATTTCTCACAATAGCTACATTTATAGGGCTTTTCCCCTAGATGGATACCTTTGTGATTTTTAAGGCTAGAGCGTGAGATATATGCTTTCCCACACACATCACATGGGTATGGTTTTTCCCCAGTATGAAGCCTTCGGTGGACTTTGAGGCCTGAATTGTTTCTGAAAGTTTTCCCACACACATCACATACATAAGGTCTCTCTCCAGTATGAATAGTTTTATGTTGAAGAAGGAGGGAGTTATAACTAAAGGATTTGCCACACTCTTTACATTCATGGGCTTTCTTTCCTGGGTGAATGCTCTTATGGACTGCAAGGCCTGAGCTATAGCTGAATGCTTTGCCACAGACATCACACTTATAAGGTTTCTCTCCTGTGTGAATCCTTTTATGCACTATGAGGCCCGAGCTGTTCCTGAAGGCCTTGCCGCATTCATCACATTCATAAGGTTTCTCTCCAGTGTGGATGACTTTATGCTGAATAAGGAGAGAGCTATAATTGAAGGATTTCTCACACTCATCACATTTATATGGTTTATCTCCAAAGTGGATGCTTTTATGATTTAAAAGTGTCCTGCAAGTAATGAAGGCCTTTCCACACTCATCACACTCATAGGGCTTCTCACCTGTATGAATCCTTTTGTGAACCCTCAGACCAGAGCTATTACTAAAAGTTTTTCCACAGATGTCACATTCATAAGGTTTCTCCCCTGTGTGTATCCTTTTGTGGACTCGGAGACCAGAACTATTTCTGAAGGCCTTCCCACACTCACCACACTCATAGGGCTTTTCTCCAGTGTGGATCCTTTTATGCTGGTCCAGAACTGAGCTATAATTGAAGGATTTTCCACACTCATCACATTTACAGTTCTTTTCCCCAGAATGAGTGCTTTTGTGGTTTATAAGGCTGGAATAGGACATATAAGCTTTCCCGCATTCATCACACTTGTACGGCTTCTCCCCAGTATGGATCCGCTTATGGACTCGAAGGCTGGAGCTACTTCGGAAAGTCCCGCCACAGTCATCACATTCATAGCGTTTTTCACCAGTGTGCATAATTTTATGTTGCACAAGACGGGAATTATATTTGAAGGATTTCCCACACTCATCACATTTATGTGAATTCTTGACAGCACTGGTTTTCTGCTGTAGACTGCTGTAAGAGTTTCCATTAATATTCTCCACAAAATTGTTTTGTTCATCATTTTTCTGTTCTGTAGGAGTAGTCTGACTGGTAACAGGCTTTGAGCTCAAGTATAAGCTTTTCTCAGATACTTCATCTTCCTGTTCTGTCTTTATATTTGCCATGTTCTTAGTTTTGCTTATCTTTTCTATGATGCCACTTAGGTCTTCCTTCATTCTTTTCCCCTTGGACTTTTCCAGTGGATTCTTTACCTTGCTATCCCAATCACAAGCTTCACCAATCTTCGATTCTTGCCTATGATCCTTGTGAAGACCTTCCACTTCTGGCCACTTATATTCTGGATTTCCAACATATTCATTTGTTTCCTCATCCTCAGTGCTCGTCTTCAAATGTGACACTAAACCAAAAAAAATGAAAATGGAACCTGTTCATTTCATTTAGAAAACATTAAAAGAATAATACCAAACTTCACTCATCCACTTGATAAATATTAACCGCATGCTATAGGGTAGGTACATTTTTAATTACTGGGGATATAAAGGTGGGCAAAAAACTTCTGCCCTAATGAAGTTAATGTTAAAACACTAGAACCCTAAATTTCTAATGACAAAAGAATTTTTCTATTCTTATATAATAGCTTAGCATGTGGGTAAGCTAAAATGGGTTAAATGATGCAGAGAACCATAGATAACACTGAACAAGTTATTGAACAATGTCACCTACTCACAGAAAAATAAACAAAAGGAAGAAATCTCTGAAGAACAAGAGACAGAAAGATTATTAAGACAAAAGGTAGGCATAACTTTTTATTATGTAAAATTATACATAAGCAGCAAAGAGAAGGCAAATATAAGAAATTAACATGCGAACAAATATTGGGGTGGAGTAGTTGTGGTTATGAAATCATGAAGACATTCACTGCTGAGATAAGAAAAAAGCAACCTGCAACTACCTGGAAGTAAACTGGTTTGGCCTTCTGGATTTTCCCTCCAGGAAAAACACTAACAATGGAAAAGTATCTACTATAGTTAGGGAAGAGCTCTACACAGAACATACTCCAACTGCCAGGGAACAAAGCTTCTATTTTCACTTATGAACAGCCTAATTATACAGCATATCAAAGACAAACTATTAAGCAAAGGAAGTACAGTTGGCCTTCTGTATCTATAGAGTCTGTGTACATGAAAGCAGCCAATCATGGATTAAAAATTTTCAGAAAAACAAAATTCCATGTACAGACTTATTTCTTGTCATTATGCCCTAAAAACTACAGTATAACAAGAGATTTACACAGCATTTACACTGTTTGAGGCATAACAAGTAATCTAGAGATTAGCTAAAGAATACAATAGGATGTGCATAGGTTATATGGAAATACTATGTCATTTTATATAAGGACTTGAGCATCAGCAGATTTTGGTATTTGGGAGGTCCTGGGACCAATCTCCATGTACACCAAGAGATAACTAGAATATTGCCTAGGTTCAAATACTGAGTTGTGAGTTTCACCCCTGGTACCAAAAAAACCAAAACAAACAAACACCCACAATAACAACAACAAAACCCAATAACCACAACAAACACTGAGTTGTATGACCCCAACAAAGTGATCTGACCTTTCTGTGCAGTAGTTTTCTCATCTGTAAAATGAAAGCAATAGGATTGTTGAATATTAAATGATAACACATATAAAAGCACTAAGAACAATACCTGTCTCTTACTGAGTGCTACTTATTTTCAAGTTTATTATTTACTAGAGTATTAAAATAAGAATGTAAGATCAGGTTATTGGATCATAGTTGAAATTCAGGGATAAAGCACATGACTCAGAAAATTGTATGACTTCCCAAAGTGGATTTTAGGCCCCAAGCTGAAACTCTCTGATTCCTTGAAGATCCTTTATACATGACTGACACTACATCATCATTCTCCCATTAACAAACTGACTCCTGAGACAATATGAAACTGTTTTAAGTTAGCTATCCCCAATTGCAACCCCAAACATTTTTGAGTAAACTTACTTAAAATTTTGATCTCCTACCCTGGCTATCAGATGCTTTGGATCAGTACTCTGAAATTCTATTAATCCTGTTTAGAAACTTTATATGCAAACAAGTGAGCAAGAAACAGGGGCAATTAAAAATACAGTACAATACATACTTTGGAGTAGATATATTTTTAAAAACCAAAATGATCCAACTTATATTTATGGGAACTATGTACTCCAAATTAAAATTACAGTGCAGAAAAAGAAACTAGAGCTCAGGAAACTTCCAGAAAGATCAAATAACTACTCAGGAGATATCTTACTACCAAAAAAATAGTTCAGCTGAAAGAATATCACAAAATGATGTAAGTAATTAAATATTACAAAAAACGTTATCAGAGATCATGGAGGAACAGTAGTATTGCCTACCTTCCTTTATTAGTTTGGGCACAGTCCACTGAAATGAGAGCTTCTGGGTGGGCAATGGAACTAAAGAAGTATTAGCAGCAACACACTAATATAGAAGGTAAATAAATGTAGCTGGCTGTGGTGGTACATGCCTGTAACCCAGCATGTGGGAGGCTGAAACAACAGAACTGCTGAGTTGAAGTCATCTTGGCTTCACAGTGAGCTCAGGGCCACCTTGGATTACATAGCAAGATGCTGCATTAAAACAAAACAAAACAAAACAAAAACCACACACACACACACACACACCAACCAAATAAAACAAAATATATAAAATGAAATGAAAGGTGAATGTGCTCTGAATACTGTTCCCACACACACACTGGAGCCCTGTTCTATCCATTTCCTTTTCTATCTTGGCGCCTCTACCTCTACTCACCTTGGACCCTCAGTACAAAAAGACACTCAAGTTCCTATAGTCAATTAAGACCAATCTCTTAAAATAAACACATGAAAATTGCTGTGGGGAAAAAAAAAGAACAAGCCATAACAGACATTAAAACATAGTATAAATAAAAGTATGGTAGTACTATGTTCACAGACATGAAATAGAAAAGTTCAGCAATTGTCCCCATTAACCATAGAAACAAATGATAAAGATGGTCTTTCATATTATTGAGGAAAAAGCCAGTCATTATTTAATAATATTGCAACTATTAAAGCTATACAGAAAAAGATAAAATTAGATTTATTCTTCACAGCATACACAGAAATAAACTTCAAGTGGGATGGTGCTCTAAATATTAAAAAAAAATTTATACAAGTACTCCAAGAAAATGCAGGTAAATACCACCATGGCCTAGGTATAGAGAAAACTTTTTAACTATAATCCAGATGCAATTAAAGATTAATACATAAAGATAATACATAAAAATAAAATTTTATGGTAAAAATACCATAAACAAAATCAACAAATAAATGACAAAGTGGAAAAAATATTTACATCACATATTCTGATACATATTCCTGATATGTAAATAAAAGGCCAATATTCTTGGTATATAAAGAATTTTCAAGCTGCACAGGGTGGCAAACACTTGTAATACCTGTACTCTGGGATCCTGACACAAGAGGATCACAAGTCCAAGCCTAGGCTGCGTTAAGTTAAAGTGGTCCTGTATCCAAAAATTCTTTCAAAAAAGAGCTGGAGATGGAGCTCAGTGTTAAGGACCTGGGTTCAATTCCAGTATTGCAATATACACATATATACATACAAGAATTTTCAAACACTGAAGGGAAATAAGGCTAAATACCCCATAGAAAAATAAGCAAAAAACACAGACAAAAGTATTAAACATGAAAAGACATTCAACTTTACTAATGAGAAATATAAATAAGAAATTATTTGTCATTTGTCTGACAAATATTTAAAACTTGACAATAGCAGAGGCTGTGGAGGAAACAAGTATTCTAATTTATTGTTGGGAATGCAAATTGGCGCAACCCCCTTATAGCATAGAATTTCCTATCTAACAAAATTACATTTTTTCTTCTTCAATCTGGAAGTCTTACTTGTAGAAATTTATACTTAAGATATACTTCCAACAATACACAAAGGTATCATAGAACTATTTTAACTGCAAAATCTGGAAAACTACCTAAATGCCCAAGCACAGAGAATTAGTTAAATAAACTAGGCACATATACAAAATGTAGAACTATGCTAGTTTTGTATAAAAAAGAAAAAAAAAAAAACAATTTTATCTTTAGCCCCAGAAAACAATTGCCACTTAAAAGGGGTGGGGGTAGAGAAAGAACAGAAGGGAAAAGGAGGAAACATTCTTGAGTATAGCTTTTTGTATCACTTTTTACTTGTGGAAGCAATGTTCAGCATATTCAAGGAGTAAGATTAAGTCAAAAAGGATAAACAAGGGGAAACTGATAGAACAGAAAAGTAACAAGAACAAATGTACTCACTTATGTTTCATGTGACTACCAAAACCACAGGACTAGAACAAAAAGCCTATATTTTAGAAACATATAATATATATATATATATTATATATATATAGTCTTGGGAAAGCTGGTAGGGTGTAGGAATTGCAAATAAAAACTATTTTTAGCAGATTTCTTTTCTTTAGGTAAAGAAAGCAATTCTGAATAAATGTGCTGATTTTGTTGGGAAACAGGGTTCTCCTGGATGAAGTAAAGATAAAAATTTAAACTACTATAGTAAAAGGTAAGAAAGAACTTTGTGGCAATGAACTGGAAAATTTGTGTGAACTCATCCTTTCTACATTATATATGTGTGTATGCACATTTATATGAATGCATATATTCACTTTTATGTAGAGATATGTATGTGCATATATCTTCCTTAGCTCAGTTTGCTAAAAAGTCAAAATCAAAAGCACCTCAGTGGTAATGAGCATATCAATAGCCTATTTCAGTCTTCTATCACTATTCTCTGATAAAGATACCAAAATCCTTATAAAAATGGCTAATTCTAGATTGGAAGAAAGATATGCATAAGATGAGCTGGGGCATCTTGTTACACCAACAAATAAGGAGGGGTTCAAAAATATGATGGGGAATGGCACAAGACTACAGGAGCCAACTTGAACACCCAACTTAGGTATCTAAGATAACACAGTAATAGATTGTAGAATACTAAAAATAGGATTTCAATAACACCATACAGATAAAAATTGGAGACAGGACGTCTTTACAACAAAATATGACTGCTAGTTGGTAAATGTAGAAGAAATGAGAAAATTGGGAAAACCAGCATTCTGCAACTATGAGTAAAGACTGGGATGCAACTTACAGTATGTAAGTTTCCTCAAATCCATTTAGGAAAAAAAGCTGAGTATGTGAGAGACCGGAGAGGACACAATGAAGTAAAACAGGTGACTCTAAATAAACAGTATCTTTTTAATACTATTCTTGAAATTTTTCTGTATATTTTGAAATTATTTTTTGATAAAGTTTTTGAGAAATTAAGAAGTAAATTACAATCACATCAACTATAACTTTCCCTCTAGGTACTTTCACCATCCTGCTTCCTGCTCTTAAAAATACAGACTTCATGCCCCATTTCCCCTCAAGCTTCACCTACTTAATCTGATTTCTTCCACTCAGACCATGTTGCATTAGCTTCTTCAAGCTGTGTTAGCTTGCTTGTGCCTGGGACTGTGGCACCTTGTATGTTCCTGTCCCCTCATTCTATCTTGAACTTTTTCACTTGATTTTAATCGCTTACATATTTCCCCTTTTGCAGCCTCACCTATATACAAAGCTCCTATCACTTCTACAAGCTCTTTCTTAGAAAATTTATCTCTAGCCTACAACGTCTCAATTATACACACTCATATCTATCCCTGCCCTCCTGTTTGTCTAACTCAAAAGTGGGGTCCTTTCCCTGTATTTCCCTCAGCTATGCCCAAAACTGTTGTAAGACCAGCTGACTCAACTAGCTAACTCTATTGCCCAAATAGTTTTGAAGCTTCCACCTCTACCTCCATTCTTGTTGCTAAGGGCTTAGCATAAGGCTTCTTTAGAACATTGTGATAGACTGCCTTCATTCTTATCCCTGCGCAATTCTTCCTCTAATAGTTAAGTTTTGTAAAATCCACACTTGGCCACTCCCTACTAGGTTTTGAGTATCTTCTCCACAACTCAACTTATGTTGAAATTTTAATAGCCATATAATAGGAGTCAGGCTTCCCCACCACCCCTCAAGTTGGCCTGGGAACACCTGGGCTCCAGGGATCTTCCTGCCTCAGCCTTATGGCTGGAACTATGGGAGCACACCACCAAGCCTGTCAGAAGTGTGATCTTTTAAGAGGTGAGAAGGGTATGAAGGTTAAGTTGTAAGTGTATTAAGGCCATTATCATGGAAGGGGGTTGCTTACAATTAGAAAAAAAAAAAAAACAGCTCAGCCTCATTTTGCCTCTCTCTTCTTTGCTCTTATGCCATATGATGCCTTCCACTGCACAGGCACACAGCAACAAGGTACTCCCCACCATTTGACACTGGAAGAAATAATGTGTTCATTGTGAAAATTACAAGTTTGTACTATTTTATTAGAGCAGCACAGCACAAACACACTCCCCAAAGCCAAGACATCAAGATGTGTGAAATGATTCCTTGAAACTGGCAATGGGCCATTTTAACTCACCCATCATTGCCATAGCACTCAGATTCTAGGCCTGCTGCTTCTCTCAACTCTTTGATGGAGTATTTTAGTTCCCTCCATGTCTTCATGAAATGACAAATACTTCACTGCTTATCTCTCTAACCTAGTCAGAGGCTCTCCATAACTTCTTCTGTTTGGCTAGAGGCACACTGTCATTATTTGGTGTACTTCAGTTCACCCTCTAATTGAATGAAATAAAAAAACATCAATATAAATGTATGAATTAATTGGAAATAGATAGCTTGAAATGAAATTTGTATTAGTAAATCCCAACACTTAAGAAAAGGTCAATCAAAACACAGGTGTGGTGATACATCTTGCAATCTCACTTACTCAGAAGGCTGAGGTAAGAGAGGATCACAAGGCCAATCTGGGTAACAGAGCAAGTTGGTCTCAAGATAAAAAAAGCAATAAGGACAGGCAATGCATAACACTTTTTGATCAGGAAAGAGGCCCTTGTTTGATCCCTGTACTACAAACAAACAGAAACATAGGTAGAACACTAGGCTAGCACTACAGTAAATGCTGCTAATATAGAGGCAAACAAGAGAATGTACTCATCCTTATAAATAATATTGAAGATGCATTCTAGAAATCTCAGTTACCACTGATGCTGAATATTGTACAAGGAACCTAATATCTTACTTTTTATTCCAGGCCCTAGGTTAGTCCTGGGAATTTACAGAGAGATAAAAGAAGGCCTAGACATCAAAGTGCCTACAAACTAGGTACATTTGACAGAGGTAAACATAAGCACAGTGGGAGAGAAGGGGAAAGGATAGATTCTGCCCTAAAGGACTGTTTCATGAAGGAGATGGTATCCCAGCAAAGGAAAGAGCAGGCACAAAGCAACTAAAGTTCACAGCCCTTCAGACATTTGGAGTACAGGGCAATGGGCAAAGCTTAATAGGCAAACAAAAATAAGGGCATCACCAGGGGCTCATACGAAGGAGTCCAGACTTGACTCTCAGGAGTTTTAGGCAAAGAAGTACCAAATATAAATATGTATTTTGGAAGGTCACTTATTTTATTAAACCAGGGGCTGTGATCATTTTCTGTAAAGGGTTAGTAACAAATAGTAAAAGCTTTATGGGCCATATAAGACTGTTGCTTACGACTACTATCTTTTTTGAAGACTGCTTTAAAAATATAAAAACTATTCTTAGCTTACGAGTCATACGAGAACAGATTACAAGTCTAAAAGTTTACCAACCTCTGTTATGTAACATCAGGGAAACAAAGTTAATTTAAGATGAGATAATGGTATTGTGTCTTTTTTTAAAATGCCAATTGAAGTATGCTAAGTGAAATGCCATGATGTCTATAAGTTTCTTTAAGATATCTCAATGAAGAAATAAATAAAAAGGTAAAGATCTAACAAATAGATCAGATTCCTGAAACTACTGAACGAAACTACTGAATCTGAGTGATGGTTTTATGGCAGTTCATTGTAGTACTCTGCTCTCCTATATGTGTTTTTTCATTAAGAAAAAAATATTTGAAAAACAAAGATCATTTGTATTAGTTGCAGTACGAAAATGGATTGAAAGGAGAGAGAACCAAGACCTGGAGTTCCAGAAGGTTACTATAAAAAATCAAGAAGACTAGTGGCAGCTGTCATGTCTCCTGTATGACACAAAAAAGAAATTACTCCAAAATCACAGCTCATCCAGAAAGAGCAAGAAAAGACTGAATTTCTTAAAAGTTCCCAAGGCTAAATGGGAAATCCCACTCTAGACAAGTTTTACCCAAAAGGATGCATGATTGTGTCCAGTCACATCAGTCAAAAGTCAGCCACAGAACATTCTCTCTGCCTTACAAATTACATATGACTCACACCTCTGGTCATTTCTGTGCTTGTTCATATTCCATCTTCAGTGCCTACAAAGGTTCATACAGAGCCTGGCATGGCTGCTCACATCTGTAATCCCAGCCCTCAGGAGGCTGAGGCAGGAGGACTGCCTAGAATACAAGCATAAATACCTAGCGAGACCCTGTCTCAAACAAATGAACAAACAAACAAAAAAAGTTCATACAGGTAGTAAGAATCTATCCTTAATTCTTGTCTTTGCTCCAGTCAGGAGCCACTTCTCAAGAATCTAGGCAATTTCCCAAAGCAACTGTGGCAATTTCCCAAAGCTGGCTGGAAATCCTTTCCTATTAAGACTGCAAGGAAAAACAGGTGCAACATATGAGCAATGCCTCTCAATTTCCAGAGTCCAGCCATATTTTACAAGGCAACCTACTATTTCAAGTGTCACACTGGGATTCTTCAATATTTGTATGTGACTTGAAAATGGACAGAGAAAAAAACAAAAATAAAGGAATGTGACCACAAAATGCTTACCAAATCAAAAGAAAGAATACCTGAGCAAATCAAAGTTGGGACTAAAAAGTGAATGAAAGAAGTGACATAAGCCAAAGTAAAGAAGTATGATTTGTGTTCCTGTTATTTTGAAATTTAGGAATATGAGAATTGTAAATGGTTAACATGAGTTGTTTCTATTCCTCAAAAGGAGAAAAAGGATCAAAGGTAATTTTCTCCCTAAACTTAAAAGGAATATGGAATAGAATATTCTAATATCTCACATCTCATAAAAGAGATTTCTAGTCATCCCATAGAAGAAGTAACCAAAGGAAAATTTGAAAGGCAAGCTGATTTTATGAAGCTAAGGGAGAAGGGACTGGCTTGAAGAGAATAATGGATAGAGCTAGACTACTAGGCCAGTGTAGAACTCAGTATCATAAACACGAGTTTCAGGAGAAAAAGACTGGTTTTTACTTAGTTGTATTTGTTTTATACTACACAAATGTAATAACCACTTGATATGCTTAACAATCTGCCAATAAATGGCTAAGTTAATGTAAACAAAAAATGTAACTGTTTGACCCCACCTTTACCTGCTGGGCATGGTGGCACATGCCTATGATCCCAGCATTCTGGAGGCTGAGGCAGTGGGTTCAAAATTAGCCTGTACTACATACCAATACCCTGTCTTACCCCTCCGAGACAATAAATAAAGAAAATCTCTTATCCTAAACTGGGGATGTTGGTAAGATCCTTACAGGAGGTTGAGGCCTTTTAAGAATGGTAATGGAATGTCTGAGAGGCTGAGTAAGGACTGCACAAATTAAGCCAAGTTTGGGCAATTTGGAGATTCAGTGACTTGGTGACACCCTGTCTCAACATTTTTTTTAAAAAAGGGCTGGGGATGAAGCTCAGTGCTAAACACCTGTGTTAAACCCCCAGTACCACATAACAATCTAACAACCTTATCCTAGAACAAAGCCATTCAATATACCATTGTTTAAGGTAACAAAAAAGCTGGAAGTTGGGACAGCCAGGCAGGGCTCTCCTATAATCCTAGCTACAGGGAAGGCTGACACAGGAGAACTAGAAGTTCAAGTCCACCCTGGGATAACCTGAGATGCTCTCAAAAAAAAAAAAAAAAAAAATCGGACGGGCGGGGGGTGTAGTTCAGCATTCCATGGGTTCAATCCTCAGTATTGGAAAAGAAACCAAAAAAAAAAAAAAAAAAAAAGAAAGAAAGAACCCAAATGTCTCCGTATAGATTTAAAATCATCAGTATCCAAAACATCTAAACAATGGCCAATCCAATACCATAGTGGTGTGAAACAAACTTGCTGTCTTCTGGTACGTAAAATAATCTGTAATATTGTCAATATAACAACAGTTGGTAGAAGCAACAGGGCAATCAGGTTTGTATTCTAACACCTGTCAAAATAAGGGCGGGACTAATTACATTTACACTTATCTGCATCTGAATAAAAAATCCTGGCAGGCTACAAACCAACAAAAGCGGTAACATAAGGAGGTGGAACCTAGGAAAATAGCCGAAAAAAAGTGAGTCTTTCCACCAACTTTTCAGCGCTTTTTAATGTAGAAGCCATGCAGAATGTATTACATGTTCAAAAATTAAGTTAAATAATAATAAGTCCTGCCTACATATCAACACCCTTACGGGCTAAGTCCTGTTGGCCGCCTGCTTGTCCTATCGCAACACGTCCGGTGCTGGCGCTACACCCCGTCCACCGCGCGCGCGCGCTGCCCTCTCTACAATCCCCTCCGCGTCCCGGCGTCGAGGGGCCTTCTCCACGTCCGCTCCCTGTTCAGTCACAGCAGCGCGCGTTCGCGCACACAGCAGCTTAACCAAGGCGAGGGCCGGGCACGCTCTCTGGGGGCTCCCGCCACACTTGCGGCAGCAAACACCACTCTCCTACCGAAAAAGGGATGACAGGGTCGGACCACATCACTTCTAACTAACCCTCTGGCGCTGTACTTCTAAGTGCCCGGCCCAAACTTAAGTGCCACGGGGGGCGACAGAGAGGTGTTTTAAAGAGTTAATTTTCGGGATTCTGCCCCCTCCTCTACCGAGACAGCAATGGGCAGCTGTAGAACACGGGGCGAGACTCGGGCCTTCCCGGGACCCCGAGCAAACCTACGCTGAACCCAGCCTGCCGGGGAGCAGAGCGAGGCCCTCGGGCCGCCGGGGTGGTGCAAGCGCCAGGCCAGGCCAGGGTCTTTCTTCCCCTAGGCCCTCCTGAGCCTGCCTCGGAGAGGTGTGGGGCAAGGCTCGCTTTCTCCCAGATCCCGCCCGAGACCCCTGGGGCAGCCTGGACCTGGCCTAGAAGGAAAGGGTGTGGCAGGCCGGGCCCAAGGGCGGAAGCGCGGGTGTCCCCGGACTCACGTACTGGCTGTGGCGGCGCCGCGGGAGCCCGGCCGCCGGCGGGACAAAAGCGCGGACGGCAAGCCGGAAGCGCCCGCGCGGGCCCCAGGCACTTCCGACCCCTCTCTAGGACACGGGAGGACTGACTCGATGGCGTGGTCTCCTTCGGGCACGTGACTGTGAGCGTTCGGCGCCCGCGCCTGGGATCGTGGAAAGCGCCCCTGACTGCTGTGTCTCTGGCCGGCGGCGTTTCCTGTGTTTGTGGACTTTTCCTTTCCGCGTGGAGTAGGGGCGGGGTGTAGGTAATGAAGTAAGCCCGAGGCCCACAGCTGCTGCAAGAGGAGTTCGCGTCAGGTTCGACACTCATAAGCTTGTAACCGACATTTTACATCTTTCTCAATGTTTACCTTAATTTTTATGTTCATGGGAGTTTTATCTTTATTAACATATTTTCATTCCTTGTGCTTCATTGAATTTTACCCTACTTTCAACTATGTTATGCTTTTAAATTGTATTCATGTAATAAAGGTAAAATTCTGGGAGGCCCTAAATGTAGTTACAGGCTAGGAGACAAAAACAGCTTCTGGGCAAAAATAACAAACGAAAACCCTCCCAAACCTCACAAAACTGCTCCACATTCTTATACATTGAAATCCTAAACTCAAGACTGCAAGGAGCAAGTTCTCTGGTCCTATGGGCATTTTCCAATTTGACTTGATCCTGTGGCTAGTAGTTGTGGGAAGTTGTCCCAAGACCTTGTCCTCTTTTCTTGCCTAGCATTTGTAATGACTCATTTGTAATGACCTAATTTCAGAGATCCCTTAATCTGTAGTGTTTCAGCTTAATATATCTTTAATGAAGTTTGAAGAATAATTTTTGTCTCATGTCTTCTGAATGATTAGCAAACATACATTGTTAAATTTTATGATCAGTTCTGCAAAAAATGAAATGGTTGGAAGAGTACCTTAATTTTTTAATTTTATTCATGTGTCTTACACAGAATGGCGAGTTTCATTTTGGCATATTGGCACACTTCGAGTACTTTCACGCCTTCCATTACCCTTCTTCTTTCCCCTTTATCTCTTTATTTTCTAGTATTCTTTCCATTTTCCTGACTCTCTCGTCCTCTCCCCTACTGATTTCACACATGAGAGGAAATACATATATTGTTGACTCTCTGAGTCTGGGTTATTTTGATTATATACATGATGATTTCTAAGTCCAACCATTTTTTCTGCAGTTGTCATGATTCCATTTGTATTTGTGCCTGAATAATATTGTAGCAGACAAACAGATTACACTCCTTTGTGATACTAAGGTATCTTAATTCTGTCCTCTTATTGGGTGAATTATCATCTCATTCCTCAGTTGCTGGGGTCTTGAAGGAGTTAACTGTTCAAATTTCTTTACCCCCACCCTGAATGGCCAGTTGAGAGATTGCCTTTTCCAGTCTTCCTTCATAATAATGCCTGAGTGCCCCTTACCAGTAACTGAAAGAGATGTACTTTTTCTATTCTGGGTCACTGTCTCTCAAACCTCTGGAGCCCATGTCCTAGTTCCTAGGGACCCATTTGGCCTCTGCTAGGAGTTGATCCCCAAGCATAGTATGATGGCATCTTGGGGAGGGCTGTCAAAGTCCCTCCAGTATTCATTCAGCTGATTAATTTATGCCCACAAATAAGGCAGTATTACTTTAAAGAGAAATTAGTTGGGCTGAAGCCCATTACTGATAAATTTTTGGCTACAGGGTTGCAAGGGCCCTGTCATTTCACCTGTCATACACCCATTTTATCAGTAGTTGTGCCACTGGGAGAATATTGCTTAGTACAAGCTCTCAGAATCAGTGAAGTAGTGGAACCTATTCACCCCTTAGTAACCAACCCCTACACCATCCTTGCACAGATCCCAGGAAACCCTAGTTGATTCTCTCACCTTGATTTTAAAGATGCCTTCTTTTCTAACCCTGTGTACCTTAGCCCACCAAGTTTGTTTGGCTTTGATTGGGAGGGTCCCAAAACATGACTTTGCCAACAGTATATTTAGACTGTCTTGTTCCAGAGCTTTTTTTGTTTTTGTTTTTTTGTACCAGGGATCAAACTCAGGACCGGGAGCTTGCAAGGCAGGTGCTTATGCCGCTGAGCTAAATCCCCAGCCCATTGTTCCAGAGTTTTAAATATAGCCCTTATCTGTTTTCATGGCCCTTGGTGAAATTTACAGTATGTAATTGTATATAACCAGTGGAATACTAACCCAATTCTGGAGCAAGAAAACTAGACGGGCCAGGAATTTAGCTCAGCTGCATAAGTGCCTGCCTTGCAAGCGCAAGGTCATGAGTTCAATCCCCGGTACCAAAATAAAATAAAATAAAATAGAAAACCAGACAGTTGCTAGTTTTCCACATGACTAGATGGAGTGACACATGGTTGCCCAGTGTCCATGAAAAATAACTATTATGGCATTTAGTCTAGGAAACTTCTAAGATAACATTGAGATAAAACCTCCCAGTTCTAACCCCACAATTCTAGCCCTATTGGAACTCAAGGAACATTGTGGGTGAGTGGAAAAAGGTTCACTGAATATTGGGCCATCTATTGAAAACCCAACATCCTCCCTTCAGTTTTAGACAATACTTAAAAAAGCACCATCTTCCTAACTAACTAAAAGGTGTGACACAAGTGAATAAACCATGCCGAGAATTATGTGAGCCATCCTCGTCTGAGGGAGCAGCCACTGACAGAAAAGGCAAGCATATGGGTCACTGAGGACATCAGTTTCATAATGGATGGTGTTAGGGCAGGGTATACCATAGTTACTCCAACTCAAGCCATTGATATCTTAGCCCAAAAGGTAGAATTTATTGTCCTCACTTGGGCTCTCTAACTTGCCAGGATCAAGACAATATGTATACACACACATGCACACGCGCGCGCGTATATGTTGGATTACCCCCAAATTCAAAGTTTATCTCAGCTTTTGCCTTCCAGCTTTTGCCTTTCTGACATCTGGCCTATTTACTGACTGCAAAACTTCCAAGCTCCTCCAGCATGTCACTCACCTGGGAATTTTCCATTAGGTTCTCTAGGAATATGGAAACAAGATTCTCCTGCTCCCAGGAACTAAGAATAATTGTTTGCTCAAGGTTTACCAGGGTGACCAGGTTCTAATCAAGACCCAGTACTAACACACCTCCAAACAGAAAGGCCCTTACCCAGCCTTCCTAACTATATCCTCTACCATTAAGGTACAAGGAACAGATGGATTCACCTCTGCAGGGTGAAACTCAAGTTGCCTGAGACACCAGAAAATAAAGAAAGACTGCAAACCCAGTATTACAGAATTATCATTTTTATTGAATAATTTTTGGTTGTGGATGAATCATCCAAGTTTCCATTATTTCTTATGGGAAAATTCCCTTTGATGTAGAAGTGCTTTGTACTACAAGCTTGTTTCTGAAACAAATGTGCACAAACTATCAGTGTTTTACTAGAGATACAAAATTGGTTTACAATGGTCAGAAGTGTGCAGAGGATGTCTACACACTGGAGACAAAAGGTTTTAGTCCAAGGTCTGGAGCTCACTGCAGAGTCCTGTGCAAGTCCAGAGCCTGATGGGTCTGCAATGGAAGGCCGAAAAGTCTACCCCAGAAGGCTAAAGGATCCAAGGTGAAAGCCAAAGAGTCCACTCAAGTCTTCGAGGTAAAGACTGGAGCTCCTTCAAAGAACAGAAGCCAGTCTGTCCCCACTCATTTCCCTTTTTATACTGTCCAGGCAATGGGCCACCCTAGGGTGAGTCCTCTATACTGTAGAGTGTAGAATTGCTGAGCTGACTTAGTTAAGCTTCTAAAGCTTCTAACCTATCAAGTTGACACAGTCAGTCTGACATTACACAAACCAAGGTTCTACTGTATTTTCTGTTTCTCTGGTTAGGTAGACATAGACAATTGTGCTTCCTTTTTTTCTGTGTTTTGGGGAATCCGTGCTGCATCCAGTGCCGCTCTTGAAACTCCAGAGGGAAAATGGTGGAAGGTGAAGAAATGAAGAGTCAGAAAGCTGAGATCAGGTGGAGCCTCCTCTCCTGATGGGAGGAAAAGAACCATCCAACAACTGCAGCACATTTACTTATGCAGTCAGCTTAAGAGGCTATTTACAGAGAATTTAAGGGGAGGGTATGATCCAGAAGAGGAAGAACATCTAATCAACAAAACATCATGCCTTGGTGGTTACACAGGGAACAAGAGAGGAGTTGTCTATGTTATCTCAGGAGAAGACCAAGTCACTTTATGTGTCAGCTTCCTGAGCTTCATACACTTCTCTTGGGGAGAAGCAGTGACCTTGTCCTAGATACTCAAGGTACAGACAGCTTTGCTCCCAACAGATCCCTTTTAAAATACAAATCACCTGCATGGGCAAAGATGAGTGCTGAGCTCAATTTGGGACCCATGGCTGGGTCCTGCCCATGTTGTGCTGCTGGCATGAAGAATTCTTTTTGTGAGAAATAGTGCAGCAATGGCACCCACAGATTTTTACCTGATTGTGTGGGACTCTGCTCCTCCAAGTGTAGTCTGAAGTTCTCATGTTTTGAGCTACCCAGACCCTAAATCCTCACAGCACATCTACTATAGTGACCCAATAATCTAGTCACCTTTCAAATGGGCTTTTTTTTTTTTGTTTGATACAGAGTCTTGCTATATTGTTCAGCCTGGCCTCGGACTCACTATTTAGCACAAGGTGGTTTCAAACTCACATTGATCCTCCTGTATCAGCCTAGCATTTTACATCTAAACCGTAACACATGTCATAAAAGTGTTCCCAGATTGGCAGCAGGGTAGCATTGACCCTCCCCCACCCTCTAAGGCTGCCTTTAAACAGATTATAGCATAGAAAACTGAGCAAGGCCCTGAGCAGTCCTGCTGTTTGCAGCCTATCACTCTTACCCTCACAGGGCCCTTGGGAAGTGTTGCATTATGGAGCCATACCTCCAGCTCTTTGAACAGTGTATTTAGGTGCTCATTATTTGGACAAAAGAATTTAAATATATTAGACTAAGACATAGCACAGCCCATGGCAAAGGTTTAGAAAGCAACAAAAACATCAGTTTTAGGAATTCCTATTCCAGTGTGTCACAAGGTCCTCTCATGTCTAGGCCTGTGTCCTGCCCCTTTTAGGGGCACAGTGTGAGACAGAGGAGAAACATCTAACTCTCCTTTCTTTTGTACCAGCAAGAGGGAGTTGCAGTTTGGCCAATAGCTATCATGCCCCTCTCCCTTGCTTCCCTTTGTTTCCCATTGGGCACTGGACAGTTGATGGAGCAACTTGCCTCTGAGCTCAGTGGCTGAGGTTGCTTCACATTAACTCTCCAGGCCACTCTGACACACATTCCATACTTTGAACTACTGCCTCTCTGAAAAAAAGACAAGGGAAATGCCCTTAATGTGGTACAGATCAGGAAGCAATCCATGCCCACTTTTTAACACCTTTAAACTCTGAAGCCCCAGTAAGCTAAGATGATGAACACAGCAAACCCTCTTGAAGATTCTCAGGTTTTGGCACCATCATTTTTTTTTTCACCACCATTTTTTATATAGATGTGACAGGTGTCAAACAGCCAGCATCTCCCCAAAGTTTTATTGAACTGCCACTGTGACAGCTGTAATTGTCCTGGGCACCCCCTCATCTGTTTGGACCAATCACAGGGTGGCACTTGTACTGATAAGCAGGCCTGAATTTGGACCAATTACAGAGCTACAGCTGTTATAGCCCTCCCCTCACTGCAGCATTCCCCACATTTCTTGGATTAGTCCAAGAGGATTCCTTCTAGGGTACTGCCTGGCCCCACCCACTCATTCTTCTGCACAGCTCTGTGGTCCTGTAAGTTTGCTCATGATTTGTTTCTTAGATTGCATGGGCACATGAGTTCTGGATAAGGAAATAGTGCTGGAAGATGGGCATGAATACAATGAAAGAGAATGCTTAGGTGTGTGTTAAGATGGTGTGTACAGCAGGACAGAGTATATCTCAGTGTCTACCAGCTATGAGTGCTCAAGCTGAGAATCCAGATTAACCAGCACAAGGACTGTATCTTTCTCCTATGCCTGAACACTGCTCTGGGACCTTTCTTGATACCTTGAATTCCTAGAGACCAAGACCCCATGTTGTTTTAGGAAGTCCTCCCCATCTGAGTCCTACTCTTGACATAAGCACAAAGGAGAGGAAGGTGCAATTTTCTGATATGCCAAGGTAAGAGTTATTCACTTTTCCACTATAGGGTGCACATTTACCGGCAGCTTTCTTAGCCATTGTTTCCTGGATACTTTAACTCGTATGGGTAGATTGGTGGGCAAAGTGTTTTTATAAGTTTTGGGGTAGTACATTAGGAACCTCTTTCATCTGAAGTTCAAGCAGTGTAGGCAGTGATGAACACAGTTCTTATTTTCTAAATATATTACAGCTTTTATTGAATTCTTTTAGACTGGTGTTATTAAAGTTATTTTGTTACAAGTATTTCAGGAGATGCATGTGTTAATAGCTTTACTTATATTTCCACAATGTATATCAAAACACAATGTTATATCCATTAATGTATATAATTATAACTAGTCAAAAATTTAGAGGGCAGCCGCCAGCATGCCGCTCTGGTAAGTGGCTGTGGCATGGCAAGCCGCCGCCACCCCAGGGCAAGAACCATATCAGTGTTTCCTGAGATCCGAGACCTGCCATGTTGGACCTTGGGGCGCTGGGAAAAGAGGCAGCCGCCAGCATGCCACTCCTGTAAATGGCTGTGTCATGGCAAGCCACAGCCTCCCCAGGGTGCGAACCATATCAGTGTTTCTTGAGATCCGCGACACGCCATGTTGGACCTTAGGGTGCTGGGAAAACGAGCAGCCAGTTCACCCCTCTGGTGGGTGGCTGTGAGCCTACCAGTGCACAGGCTAAGAATCAAACATCCATTCCCCCCGCCCCCCGCCACTAGCAAGTGAGAGCCAGACACCTGAGCATGTCTTGTGAATTTGACTATATGCAATATAGCAAATAAGGGGGATTTTCTTCTGCCATCTCTTTGAGGGCAAATATTTTTATCTCTGTTTTGCTCTGTTTTGATCAATGGTATTGCTCTATTCAATATTCTGTTCTTGTAATTCCAGTATTTCCTTCCATATTGCTCTGCCTGATTGAAGGAACAACTATTGTGAAGAAAACCAGATGTACTATTGTGCCTATTGCTGTTGTCCCAGTGGCCTGCTGTGCCAATTTCACTGCACTGCCTCAGTTGGCTATGTCCTGTCTTATTCTGCTATATTTCACTACCTTCAAAATAAAATAAAAAATAATAATAAATAAGAAAAAAAATGGGTAACAACAACAAAACAGATCAGCAAAGTACTAAACAACCTGAAACATGATATAACTAAACAGATAATGGACTTAAAAAGCAAAAGGAGGAAAAGCAAGTGCTCTAAAGGATATAACTGCATGTATATTTAAGGGTGTAGGATTGATAATTATGTTGCTAAGTTTTTGTTGTATCAGAGAACAGAAGTGTTTGCATCCTCACTGTTTGAATGTCCACTTTGTATGCTTTGATTTTGTAACTTGAACAACAATATCCAAGAAGACAATATGTAATGTATCATCTAGTGATTTCTTACTGTTCATTTTTTTTGAAATTCTGTATTGTTTCTACCCTTTTTTCTGTTTTGCTTTATTTTTCCCCTCTCTTCAAATAAAATTTTAAAAAAATTTTAAAATTCTATTGTTAAGAGTTTATAGGTTCATAGGATTTTAATCTTAATTTTTTGGTGTTTTAGGAGCAGAATCTACTATGTAGCTCAGGCTATCCTTGAACTCACTATGTAGACTGGGAGACTCTCAGACAAACAGTGATCTTTCTGCTTCAGCCTCCAAAGTGCTATGATAACAGGTATGTGCCACCACACCAAGCCTAATGGGATTTTCTATTTTCAGAAATTCCTTTTGTCTCAGTTACTTATGATCAGAGAATGCTTTTGTGATGGTATCTGTCCATTCTGATGTGGTAGGCAAGCTTTGTGAGTTAGCATGAGTTTGAAAACACTTATCTTCATTTTTAGTCTTGTGGCTTGGGGAAACTAACAAATAGGTTTCTGCTTTCCTTCATGCCAAAATTTGTCCTTTTGCCTTTCTCAGTAGCTTAAAGGCTTGGAGACCAAGGTCCTATCTTGTTCCCAAAAGTTATTTCCCATCTGACTTTCAGCACCCTGGTCCTGAACTCAAGACAAGGGAGAGATAGGCAGGATTGTTTCAGGCTGCACCAGGAAGTATTGGTCTCATATGCATGACTCTTGGTGAAGCTTTGGCTGTTTGCCTACAAACCCCATTACCCAGTGCTGAGATGACTGTCTCTCAGCACTATATACTTATCCACCACTCACATACTGCTGTATCTGCCATACTAGAACAGAAAACTATACTTGCAGCTACTTTTCCCATGCCACCTACCCAGGGTACAGTTTAGAGTTAGAACAAATCTCTCATTCTGCCCTATCCTACTACCCTGGCTTGAAACAGATGCTTATGGACTGCCAGTGAAAACAGTCTTGCAAAGTCCAGAGTCCCTGTGCCTCTGGTACTTAAAATCCAAGTTGTATGAGAGAGCCTCTAAGGATAACAGTGCAATTTGCTGTCAGCTCTCCTGAGCTACTCCTTCCCCATGGCTCCTGTGCCTGCCCACATTGCTGTCAGATCTCTTCTCTCTGGACCATCCATCCTTCCCTCCAGTCATGTCTCTATATGAGCCTGATCCAACAGACCAACTGTGGCTCTTATTGCTCACCTTCATTCTCAGTCAGGTAAGCCATCCATGCTGGATTGCTCATGGTCCATAACTTATTGAACAGTTTGATTCTTTTAGCGCAGTGATTAAGTCACAATGGAATGAGGACATCTTTGTTTTTGGCATCCTCCTTAAATAATTAAATTAAATGATTGTCCCAGATGGGCTGTGGGAGTTTTTAGGCAGGAGTAGTCTCAAGCAGAGCGCACAGATTCCTGACTTCGTTATTTGAGTGGAAGGAGACACTAGTTAGGATATGAAGGGGCACAAGGTACCTAGTGTAAACATGCTGAGTTAGAAATACCTGTATTTATGGAGAAAAGTTTCCAGATATCAAAATGAGGAATAAACTGGTACCTGTTATATTCTGAGAAGAAATCCATTCTTTTTTTCTTCTTGTAGTTACTATCATCACTAAGCCTGGTGTGTAGGATGCTGGGTAATTGGATAAAATTTTCAGAGGCAGCTGGTGGCTACAGTGGACATATGTTTCTGAGTACTTAGTATCCAGCCTTGAAAAATTCAGTTGACCATTCATCTTCTGCCTTTCTGCATCTTGTCATCTGTCTACCTACACCTGTTGCAAGCAAGCTAAGAAACGGGAGAGATTTCCTTGTTCCAAAACCAAATTCTTAAGTGTTACTCATAGGAGAAGTGTTCACTTAAGCTTCTCACATGTTTTCTTTTTCTAGGGCTGTAAGGAAATGATTTCAGAGGCTGAAGAACTATATTATTTTAAACTCCCATTTCATCCTCTACTTGTAAACTTCACATGTCATAACTTCTCTAAGTGTCAGTTGGTTTGTCCTGCATGACAGTCCTGACAGGGCTGCAGTGAGGTGTCCCTGGCCCTGTGGCAGTGTGGCATTTACTGCGACCCATGGTGTGTGCCCGGCAACAGTTTTTCCTCCCTTCTTCAGGGGAAGGAATATTAAAGAGTGGAAGGAACTGCTAAAGGGAATACAATTGACAGCATGAAGGGCTGGCCGGATAAAGAGAAGCTCTAGACCACATTCCCACAACAAGGCCCACCTATCCCTGAGGACAGCCCCAGCAGGATCCTGGCTGGCTTAAACTGATCCCATAAACCTGACCTAGGGACAAGCACCTGTCTGTGTGTGGTTTGTTAAGGGATGACTCTGGAAAATAAAAGTGAAGGAGTGAAGGGAATGACACAGGAAGGTAAGAAAGCCACAGAGTGGGCATGTAGATAAGCAGGTACTGCTGTAGACAGCTGAGACTCAGTCCCAGCTATGTAGACCATGCTCAGGGCTGTCCCCATATCTGCTGCCTCCTGCTCCCACTGGTGAGGCATGCCTCCACAGCTGTCAAAATTCTGGCCCCCCATGGGCTACCCTTCTTCTGGCTATGCATATTCCACAGAGAATGAGAAGTCCCAAGCTAAAGGCAGAGGCCAGGCTGTGGGCAGTGAGTGGATAAAGTGCCTGGCCACCGAGGAGGTGGGCAGTGAGGGGCAGGATTTCAGTGTCTGCTACACTAGCACAGCAGGTCAGAAATCATACTGCAATAGTTGCTTTTCAGTGAAGGAAACTCTCCTTGAAGATGCATAGAAGAAATACATTTCAGAAAGGTTTATCAAACATGTTTAGAGTAAAAAAAAAAAAAAGTTGACATGAAAATTATTAGAAATTCTACTTATTTGGAAATTAAAATGTTGCCTTCAAAGTACAAGCACACATCACAAATATGTAAATGCATATATCAAAAATCACTATGTGTGAATTAGTCCAGAAGTTCCCCCAAGAGTGGGCCTCATTAGCTTGTGGATTCTCTAAAAAGAAACCTAATCATTACAGCTGGTAAATATGCTTTACACCAAGAAATAACTGAAATGACGATTAAAGAGGTCAGTGACTACATTCATTATTTCTGGAGCCCACACTGAGGCCTAGATTATTTAAGCACCCTTTGGGTGTGTCCAGGTGGGTCAAGGAGATGCAGCCCTGGGACCCATCATCTGGTCCTGGGCCCCTTCTGCTCCAGCTCTGTTACTGCTATCTGTTTCCTGGCTGCCCTGAGCTGAGCTGCTCTCCTCTACTGCATCCCTCCCCCAGGAAGCTTCTGCCCTGCAGCCACCAGAGAGAGACAGAGACCTCTGCATTCAGGAGCTTTTCAAAACAACCTTTTTCTCTTTTAAAGTTTATGTGTCAGGTATTTTGTTCCAATGACAGAAAACTAATACACACATTTAGCTTTAATGCTCCATTCAAACACAAAATTAGAAAGTGATAAAAATGCAAAAAGTTCAGGAAGATATGTCATGATGTGAATGTACTAAAGAGGAAAATGTAAACACTGTAGAGTCTGCTTGTCAAAGGTAGGGAAACAAGTAGATTAAAACATAGTAATAATAAAGAAATAGACAGGGTGGCACATCCTGAAATCCCAGCACTCAGGAGGCTGAGTCAGGAGGATTGCTGTGAGTTTAAGGCCAGCCTGAACTTCATAGTGAAACCCTGTCTCAAAAAACCAAAAGTAAGTAAATAAATAAGGAAACACAAATGAACATTTAACCTATAGAGAATATATATATGCTACCTATGTAGCATTTACAAGACACAATCACATACATGAAGCAAAAAGTTGCCAGCCCAATGTGGGGATTTTATGGCTATTAATCCATATCTTGATCATTGGATAAGAGTTGTAAGCAACAAAGGTAGAAAGAGTAGTGATGAGTATTTTGTGAGACATGGGCAGACAGAAGGAGAACATTTGAGTACAGAGGTCTCTACTGAGAAGGTGTGTCTTTGTGTACATGTGTGGTAGTGAAGACTGAACTCAGGGCCTTGTGTTCACTCTGCCTTGGAGCTACATCCTCAGCTTTTTAAAACAATCTTTAAAATTTTGAAATAGCATGTTGGTAAATTGTTGAGGTCTGTGCCTAGATCCCCAGTACTCCAAGAAGGTGCACAGCAAAGGCTCAAAGGAATGAGACAAGCAGCGTGGTCTTTAGGGCTGCAGGAGGAGTGAAATCCTCAGCAGACAGAGCTTGTAACTCTGCTAGCCAGCCGGCTGACTGACGCCTGGCAGCCCATATTTAGTGGGTAAGCAAGGAGTTGAGTGGAGAATGGAGGAAACCTGAGCGAGACCTTGGGAGGGGTTCAAGGACCCCTCAGAGCAACAGAAGATGCTGATTATGGAAAACTATCTAGAAAGTCTCCAGGTGGCCTCAACTGTGGCCTGTCTTGCCCCCTGAAGTCTCCTTGTTCTCATTTCAATCAAGCTCAGGCCACGCCACAGCCCTGCACATGCACTCAGCCTCGACACTCTCCAACTCTGAATTATCTAGGCTGGCCTCAAATTCGTGATCTTTATTCCTCTTGAGTAGCTAGGATTATAAATGTTGAGACCCATGTTTCTTGACAATTTACATCAGCTCTCAAAGATATGTTTTTCACATCTTTAAAGTAGGAATATTAATACTGCACATAGGGTTGGTATAGCTCAATGGTAGAGTATTTGCCTAGCATTCATGAGCTTCTGGATTTGATATCCAACTTTGCAAAAAAGAAAAAAAAACTTTGAAATACTGCATACTTCTCAGGATGTTTGAAGACTGAGTGAAATTAATGACATGGAATTATTCTTTAAAACATAAGAGGGCTGGGCGTGGTGGCACACTCCTGTAATACCAGCACATGGGAGGCTGAGTCAGGAGACTTGCTGTGACTTCGAGGCCAGACTGGGCTACAAAGTGAGTTCAAGGCTAGCCTGGACTGCACAGTGAAACAAAACAAAACAAAACAAATCTTAATATATAAGGGAGTATGTGAATGCAAGTCTGGTGTTTAGGAATGAGATCAAGATGAAAATCCCACCCATGTACATCATAAGCCCACTGCTGCCCCAAAAAGGATACACTGACATGGATTTTGCTGAGGTGTCTCTTGTGTTTCCTCCTACAGGCTGATGGCAGGTGACCAGACCATACAAACCTGTGCAGGCCTTCTTGGGGGAGGACACAGTGTTCTGCTTGCTTTCTCCTGAGACAAATGCAATCCTTGAAGAACCTCAATTCCATGGTCTCTGCATGTCAGCATGTCACAGACTCTGTTCTGATGGTGTGTGTATTACATGCATTTCATCGGTGTGTACACTCATTTAACCAATTCCACATCAAGGTATAGAGCAACCCCACCTCACAAGCCTTCCTTTGCTCTCATTGTACAGACGTGCTCATGTTGCTTCTTCTGTGACTACGCCAAACTACAGCAGTGACCAAATCTGTTCTTTACCTTCATAATTTTGTAATTTCAGGAATGTTATGTAAATGGAAACATACATATACAAACCTTTCTTTATTAATGTATGATTGTACCCATTAACATGAAATCATGCAAGTTTGCAGCTACATCCCCAAATAGTGCCCTTTCTGCCTTTTAAAAAGTTTTCTTTCTCTTTCTTTCTTTCTTTCTTTCTTTCTTTCTTTCTTTCTTTCTTTCTTTCTTTTTCTTTTCTTTCTTCCTTCCTTCCTTTCTTCTTTCTTTCTTTTCTTCATTCTGTGTCTGTCTGTCTCTCTCTCTCTCTCCTCTTTAGGACTGAACCCAGGGCTTTTGCATGGAGCTATATCCTTGGCAATTATTTGTGTTTTGGAAACAGGGTCTCTCAAATTTACTAAGTTACTCAGGGTTGGCTTGAATTTGAAATCCTCCTGCTACAGCCTCCTAGAGCACTTAGATTACAAGACTGCACCATTATACCTGACTCTGAGCTGCTGATCTTAAAAGTGAAGTGTTCTCCTTTTCCTTTAGTGTTACATAGTTTTCCCATCATGTATAATTTCCTGCAGGCTGTTTTCAGAGATTCTCCCTTGGGGTTTGACTGGTTCTCACAGCAGATATCAGCAGAGTTATTGTGGCAATGGTTGCTGCTGGCTGCCTTGGGCAGGAGAATGCAGGGTTCTTTGACTTCAGAGAAGGAAACTCCTTGCCAGTGGTGCTCACATGGTCTCTCTGCCTGGCAGGGCCATGCCTCTGTCCATCACTGAACTTCCGCATTTCCCCAGTCACTCCCCAGAAGGAATGCCTGCTCTGTAGTTGTACTACTTCTGTCTTACAGGTAAGGATGGGCACCTTTAATCTACCATCCTGTATCCCTCTACCCATGTGTAGTTTTTAGGGATTGAATGTCACTCAGCATGAGACACTTGAGTTCTTTTCAAGTTGCTTGTATGAATTGTTTGTTTCCTCTGATTGCTGAATAATATTGCAAAGTGCAGATATACCATAATTTAACCATTTATCCACTAAAAATCATTTGGGTTTACAAATAAAGCTTCAACAAATGTTTGTTAAT
This sequence comes from Hydrochoerus hydrochaeris, assembly GCA_004027455.1. NCBI lineage: Eukaryota > Metazoa > Chordata > Mammalia > Rodentia > Hydrochaeridae > Hydrochoerus > Hydrochoerus hydrochaeris. The sequence goes on from PVLA01009828.1 coordinate 35,346, forward strand.
AGCTTTCTGTGGACTTAAATTTACACTTGACTAAAATAAATGTCCTTGTGTACTGCTTCACTTTAAAATACATATATTTAGTTTTTCCACCCAACACTCTGGGAAGCTGAGACAGAAGTATCCTGAGTTCAAGACCAGGATGGGCAATTCAGCAATTTAGTGAGGCCTTGTCTCAAAAATAAATAATAAAAAATTTAAAATGACTGTGACATTGTACAGTGTGTTGTGGTCTCAGTGCTGGAAAAAAGTGACAAACATTTATCCTGAGTGACTGACTGTCTTATGTATTTTACATTCCTACCAGCAATGTATGTGTGTTCCAGTTTTCCAAATCTTCATCAGCCTTTGATATTGTTTGGTATATATATTTTACATTAATATATATTTAAGATGGATTAAATTGTATATATTTATCATGTATTACATGTTTTGAAGTATGTATACAAGGAGGAATAGTTAAATCTAGTTAATTACCAAAAGAACTATCTCACATACTTCTCATTTCTGGGATAGGAGCACTTGACATCTACTATATTTGCATTTCTCAAGAATATAATATATTATCAACTACAGACCCCTGCTGTATGATAGAAATACTGAATTTATTCCTCCTACCCAACTATATTTACCTATACCCTTTGACCAATATATGCAGGGGACACTGTATAGGTAGCACACAGTCTCTGTTTTCCACTCTCTGCTTCTGTGAATCAACTTTTTAAGATTCAACACATAGGTGAGATCATGTGGTATTTGTTTCTCTGTGTCCAGCTTATTTTATTCAATGTACTATACTCCACATTCATTTATACTATTGCAAGTGACAGGATTACTTTTCCTTTTGGGGATAAATTATATATATAAAATTTTCTTTACCCATTATAATAAAATAAAATAATAATAATAATAAATTATATATATAATTTTCTTTACCAATTCATCCAATCATATACACTTAGGATGATTATTTTTCTGGTTACTGTGAAGAATGATGCAGTAAACATCAGAATAGGGATGTCTCTCAAACATACTGCTTTCATTGACTCTAGATAATCAGTCAAATAATGGGATTGGTGGGTCATATGTAGTTTATTTTTAGTGATTTGAAGACTCTCTCTACTGTACTGTTTTTCATAATAAACTACTTTACATGCCACTGGTAATGTATAAAGATTCTTTATTCAGCTAATTTTTCCACCCGCTGGAAAGGATGTTGGTGTTGAAGACATTAATTATCATGAGTTTCAGTTTTATGATGAAACCTCAGGTGCAAGGTCTTCTAGCCAAGCACTTTTGGGAGCACTGTGTATTGCTGGAGCATTCATTGTCTCACTGCAGGGTGCAGCTTTCTATAAGTTTAGTGTGACTGAACCAAGAAAGAAGATGTATGCAGATTACTGCAGAAATTATGATTCCATAAAAAATAATGAATAAATGAGGAACACTGGTATCTTTCAGAGTGCAAAGTGATTTAGGAATAAAAAGATTTCTTTGAACTGAGTTCCATAGACATCTGTCACTGACTGGTGTTCTTGAACTGTGAAACATCAATATGTGAGCTGAGAAATAGTTCCTCATGACAAATAAACTCTTGTGTGGACAAAAGCAAAATTATTTTCCTCCACACTATAACATAAATTTGTTATCTTCTACTTTTTTTTCAGTGCTGGGTATTGGACACAGAGCCTCACATATAGTAGACAAGTGCTTTGCTACCAAACTGCTAAAGAATGCCACTCTTCCCTATTTTTCATTTTTTATAAAACCCATACCCATGGTTGGGTGATACCTCATTGTGGTTTTGATTTGCATTTCTCTGCAGACTATAATTTGAACATTTTTTTCATAAACCTCTTCTTTTGTCATAGATTTTTTTTTATCAGATTGAGGTAGAAACTATTCCAATTTCTTTTAGGGTTTTCATCATGAGTGGGTGTTTGACTTTGTCAAATGATTTTCTGAATACATTAGATCATCATGTGATTTTTTTTGTCTTTAGCTCTGTGAATATGGTGTATTACATTTATTGATTTGTGTATGTTGAACCATTCCTGCATCCCTGGGATGAATTCGACTTGGTCATGGTGTATAATCTTCTTCATGATTTGCTGCATTCTGTATGCCAGTATCTTATTAAGGATTTTTGCATCCATGTTCATTAGGAAGATTGGTCTATAGTTTTCTCTTATGGTTGAGTCCTTCTTTGGTTTAAGTATCAGAGTCATATTTGCCTTCAGGAATGATTTTGGAAGTATTGCTTCCTTTTCAATTTCCTTAAAGAGTTTCGACACTAGTGATACTGGTTCTTCTTTAAATTTTTTGTAGAAATTAGTGAATCCATCAGGGCCCAGGCTTTTCATTATTGATAAGTTTTTAATTACATTTTCAATTTCACTGACTGATATTAGGTTGTTTAGAATTTTTATATCTTCTCAATTCAGTTCTTTTAATGCATTTGTATCTAAGACTCTGTCCATTTCTTCTGTTTTCTGCCTTAGTAAAGTACAGGTTCATGAAGTAGGTATTGATAATCTTCTGAATTTCTTTAGATTCATTGTGATTTCCACCTTTCCATTCCTAACTGCTTGAATTTGAGTCTTTCTTTTCTTTGATGAGATTTAGCTAGAGATTTATCAGTTTTATTTACTCATTCAAAGTACCAACTCTTTGATACATTGATTCCTTGTATTGTTTTCTTATTCTGAATTGCATTAATTTCTGCTCTGATTTTTATAATTTCCTCTCTCATACAAGCTTTGGGTTCGATTTGTTTTTTTCTTTTCTATGAGTTTGAGGTTCAACATTGAATGTTTATTTGTGCTTATTCTGTTTTTCTGATGTGAGAATTCAGTACTATAAATTTCCTTCATGGGACCACTTTCACTGCATCCCATAAGTTCCAGTATGTTGTATTGGAACTTCCATTTAATTGTAGATACTGTTTAATTTCTTCTTTAATTTCCATTGGTTGTTAAGGAGGGTGTTATTTAATTTCCATATGTTTATCTTGTTTTTGTGGATAGTTTTGTCATTGCTTTCCAATTTAATTTCACTATGGTAAGATAATATATGTGGGATAATTTCAGTTCCTCTGAATTTACTTAAGCATTTTCTATGGGCTAATATGTGATGTTTTGGAGAACATCATTTGTACAGCTGAGAAGAATGTATATTCTGATGTTTTGGGTAGAACACTCTGTTGACATCTACTAAATACATTTGTTCACAGATTTGTTTTAATTCTGATAACTTGTTCATTTTTTGTCTAGTTGATCTATCTAATTGTGAGAGTGGGGTATTAAATTTCCCCCTTACAACTGTATTTGTGCTCATTTTATTTTTTATATTGATTAATATTTGTTATATTTTTATGATTGTTATCTCTTCTTAGGGTCTTTCCTTAACAAATATGTATTGACCTTCTTTATCTGTTTTGATCAGACTTGGATTGAAGTTCACATTATCTACAAATAGAATAGTTACCCCTATTTTTTCCTGGGAACCTGTCATATGGAGTATTGTTCTCCATCCTTTGACTTTCAATCTATGAATTTCTTTTTGAGTCAAACGTGTTTCTTAAGTGAAGCATTGTTGAATCTTGCTTCTTGATCCATTCTGCCAGTCTGTTTCTTTTTATTGGTGAGTTGAGATCATTTATATTGATAGTTCTAACCAATGTGTATTGGCTTATCTCATATTATTTTCTTGTTGGTTTCCTGTCTTTCCTCTTTGTTTAATCCCTTGACCTACCTTGTGTCTTCTTTCTTTTGGTGTTCTTGTGATTGTGGTTCTTGTTTCCTCTTTCTAATATATCCTTCAGAGCTTTCTGAAAAGCTGGTTTGGTGGTCATGAATTTCCTCATGTATTCTTTGACATGGAAATATCTTATTTCTCCATGAATTTTTAAAAGATATTGCAGGATACATCAATCTGGGTTGGAGGTTGTTTTCCGTTAGGTCTTAGAATACCTCACTTCAAGCTTTCCTTGATTTAACAGTGTGCCTTGTGAAGTCTGCTGTGATTTTGATGGACTCTCTTTTACAAGTGATTTGTTTTTCTTCTCTAAATGATTTTAAGATTTTGTTCTTGCACTAAATTTGTAAAATTTTGATTATTATATGCCTTGATGTAGATTTCTTTTGGTCATAGCAGTTTGGAGTTCTGTATGCTTCATTTATCTGTACATCAAATTCTTTATTCATGCTTGGAAAATTTTCTGCCATTATTTCTGTGAAAAGGTTTTTTGTGTGGCATTGGAGCTTTCTTCATCTTTTCACTGACCTCAATCAATTTTATGTTGCTCTTCTTTGCTTCATCTTGTAGCTGTTGGATTGATTTCTCATGGTCTCTATTTTTAACTCTGTTTTTAAGTTATCTATCTTTTTATGGTCTATAGCTGAAATTCTGCCTTCTAGTTCTCATGTTCTATCCTTGCCTTTGTTCAATCTGTTGAGTACACTTTTAATGGAGATTTTATTCTCTTGAATTTCTGTTTGGATCTGTTTCATGGATTCCATTTTTTTCCTATATTGGGCATTTGTGCTTTCCATCATTTTCCTAATCTATGTCTGTTCTAATATCTTTCATTTTGGTCATCATTTATTTTAGTACCTGATACATTATTTTTTCTATAGCCTTTCCATTTGTTGTTTCAGTTCTGTTGCTTTCATTTCAGAAAGTTCCAGTGCTTGATTTCTGTTTTCCTCTATCTTCACTGTGCTCTGGGCTTGTCCTGCGTGAGCTGGGGTTCAAGGGTTGCATTTTGCTTCTGCATCTTGTCATTTTCTATTATTTTGTTTTCTGTGTTCATACTTGTAGATTTCTTGTGAGAGATAGTTTTATCCCTAGTATCAAGGATTTCCTAGGAAATGTCTGTTCCTCAGGGATCTCTTCTAAATATAGGTGATTCTTTATGTCTATCCCAAAAACCTACCTTCCCAACTTGTTAAGGATGAAAAGTTGCTGTTTAGCTCAACACCCAGTCCTCTAGTACTGGACTATGGTGATGATTATGACATTGTACAACCACAGTGTTATCATACAAGGTAGAAAAACTAACTATAATGTATATGGCATCCTGGCTAAATTAGTACAGTTAGCAATGACAATGACATCAAGTACAGCCTAGCTACTGACAAACTGTGGAAACTATTAACCTGATACCTTTAACCTTAGGAACAAATTCTACAGTTATATAATGCAATCCAACATATGCCAAGAACTTGTATACAATGATTTTCCCCTTAGTGGAGTGATTTTACCTGTTATGAAGGGGGGTGATTTTAAGAGGAATAGGGGACAAGAGAGAGAGATGAATGAGATCAAATATAGTAGAAACAAGGCTGCAGAGCAAAGGATGATCACATAAGTTTTATGAAACTGGAGCACACAGGAGAGAATAAAAAAGAAAATGAAGCAGTAGGTATTTAAGTGAATCAGAAAGAGAAGAGACAGTGTTTACTCACATGTAAAGACCATAAAATCAAGAGGTAGTTAAGGGAAAAAAAGATGAACAGAAGAGAAATCTATAATAGAAAAAAAAGAAAGATAAGAAACCTAAATAGTGACAAAGAAATGAAGAAAAGAAAGAAAAAAACCTCCAAACCTAAACCAAAACCAAGCCAAAACAAAACCCCAACCAGACAGAAAAAGGATAACAACTTTGACAAACAAAGAAAAATAAAAGAATTTCTCTGCTGTTCACAGTCCTGTGGTAGTGTCCAAGTCAGATCCCAGAAATGTGCTGTGTACTCCAAGTTTGCCAGGATTTGTGCTGGACATGAGGCTGTGCTTGGCCTCTAGATGTGGAGGGCTGGAACTGGTATTCTCTTGCTGGAGTTTTTCTGAGGCCTTTGATATAGAATGGCAGCCCCACTCACATTTATTCTGTGTTTTTATGTGCCTAAGTACAACTCTGGTCACCTAACTTAGCAATTACTGACTCCTCACTGCTGCTTCAGACTTTTTCACACTGCCTGTCCCACCAGGGCCTGTTGGTGTATCCATGATGGGACCTGGTCTCTTTGGTCCCATCCACTAGCATGTGTATCCACTCCAGGGCCTGGCTTGCTCTCACTGGTCCTGGCCTCCAGCATTATTCCTGCTCCCAGGCTTGGCTCAGACCCACAGAAGTTGTGTGGATGGCTATAGGCCAAATGAGACTAGTCTAGCCCAGAAAGTACAGGCTCACTGCAATTATCTACTAACCCACCAAAAAGCAACTGCTGGCTTACTGGGATAAATCAACATAGATTGGGACTCTGTCTCCACATGCTGTCTACCAGTGATAGCAGAAAAAATCTTAGAAGTGGATTTTCTTATCTTTTATCTTTAATCTCTCTTTTGTTTCTTGTTATTGTTGTTCTGCTTATGGTTTTGTTTTTATTTTTTTCCCCTTCATTGTTTGCTCTTGGTGTTTTCCCTCATTGTTTGCTCTTGGTGTTTTCCTGGGGTGGAAGGGTGTCAACAGAAAATACTCTGGCAGAGTGCCAGGGAACCAGGGACTGGGCCAAACAGGTAATAACTTCTCATCCCCAACAAAGTGAAACAGTAGGATCTTGTATCTGACTCAAAACCCAGAAGCCAGCTACACCTGGAAGATACATAGAAAACTAGTCATTTCCTAAGGGTTCTAAAGACTAAAACTAGTCATTTCCTAAGGGTTCTAAAGACTATTAATAAAGCAACACACCATAGGAAATTTACCAGCATCAACCCAGGAATTAAACTAAAAAAAGAAAAGAAAATGAGAAGGCACTTAAACAAGATGCAACCCCAGATGTCCAGTTCACCAAAGGCAAGCAGGGCAATGAGGTGGGACAGTCTGAAAACCTCCCATCTGGCCTTTTTCAAGTGATAATGACAAAACAATTGAATGAGGCTCTAGAAAAAAAATCAGAAATAACTTCTCAAATAACAGTAGAGATACTGTCCATAATGAAAACCATGTTTACTGACTCTAGAGCAGATACAAAAACAAACAAAAAATAGATGAGCTTAAGAAAACTATGAAAGCCATGAATGCTCAGCATAGGAAATGTTATGGACTAAAAACAGGTGGTCAACTTAACACCAGCTGAATTAAATCAGCATGATGCTGAGTGTAAAAGGCTCACAGTGTTGCTGTTTTGAGCCATTGGTTCTCCTGGAGAAGCTCATCATGTCTAGCGTCCCCAATATGAATTCAACTGTTATCATTGGGGGAGCTCAGTGAAGTGTTATAAGCTCAAAAGGAAAACAACTTTCAACCTGGATTTTTTTTTTATTTTATAGAGAATAAAACAATAGAGGACAGAACAAAGCAGATCAGAACAATGTAACCAACACAGCACTTTACAAGACAATTGGATATTAACAGTAGCTACCATAAGGTCTCTTTCTTTGAAATAGTTGAGCATAGTTTCACACTCAATATCAAACATAGCGAAACAGAATACAACCCTTCAAGAGAATGAAAGTGTTACAAGGCATTCTGAACCAAATAACAGAAAATAAACAATGGCTATTATAGTATCTTATTTTCCATAAAAAATTTGTTTATACTATCATACATATTAAAATCCAACAAGACACAACATGATAGAACCAATGGTAATAGAAGAACAAAAGCATGGTAGGACTTCATAGCAAGATGATATTAGATCAGCAATGGCTGACATAATGTCTTGTTTTCTTCAAAGCAGCTGTTCATACCATCACACATAATAAGATCAAACAAAACAGAATAAAACCATTCCAACCAATGAATGAAAACATTACAAGTCTTCAAAGCAATATAATGGGGAACCATAATTACCATAAAATCTTATGTACTCTTACCATTGCTTACACTAGGGAGAATATAGGGTATTTATACATGTGAGTATGATTTATTTTGCTTATGAGTATGGTCTCAAGTTGTATCCATTTATTTATAAATATCTCAATGTGATCATTTTTTATAGCTGAGTGGTACTCCATTGAATCAAAGTACCACAATTTTTTTTATCCATTCCTCAGTCGATGGGCACTTAGGTTGTTTCCAAGATCTGGCTATTACAAACTGTGCCACTATAAACATGGATGCACATATATCACTGTGGTATGATGTTTTCAGTTCTTCTGGGAATATGCCTAGGAGTGGAATAGCTGGGTCAAATGGGACTTCCAATCCCAGCTTTTGAGGAATCTCCAGACTGACTTCCACAGTGGCTGCACCAGTCTACACTCAGACCAATAGTGCAGAAGAGTTGTTCCTTTTTTCCCACAGCCTCTCCAGCATTTGTTGTTGGTAGTTTTCTTGATCCTGGCCATTCTTTCTGGAGTGAGATGAAATCTCAATGTGGTTTTAATTTGCATTTCTCTAATGACTAATGATGGTGAGCATTTTTTTCATGTATTTATTTGCCATTCGTATTTCTTCATCTTAGAACTGTGTGTTCATCTCAAGTGCCCATTTTTGGATTGGGTCTTTGAATTTTGGGGGTCTGATTTTTTAAAATGCTTTATAAGTTCTAGACAGAAGTCCTTTGTCTGAGGGACAGTTGACTAAGATTTTTTTCCCAGTGTGTGGGTTTTCTTTTTGCTCTGCTGGAGATTTCTTTTGACATGCAGAAACTCTTTAATAAGACGTGATCCCAGTTACTGATTCTGAGAAGTATTTCTCATGTGGTTTGGTTCTTGCTCATGAATTCTCTATTTACCCCAATGTCTTCAAGATTTTTACCTACTTTGTCTTCCAACAGATTTAGTGTTTCTGTTTTAATATTTAGATCTTTGATCCATTTAAATTTTAGTTTGATACATGGTGATAGGCACGGATCTAGTTTTAGTTTTCAGCATATGGAAAGTCAGTTTTTCCAGCACCATTTATTAAAGAGACTATCATTCTGCCAGTGAACATGTTTGGCCCCTTTATCAAAGATAAGGTGGTTGAGTGTGATCTATTCCATTGATCTTCAGATCTGTTTTTATTCCAGTACCATGATGATTTTATTACAGTAGCTTTGTAGTATAACTTCAAGTCAGGGATTATGATGCCTCCTGCCTTGTCTTTGCTGCTTAGAATTGCCTTTTCTATTCTAGGTCCCTTCTGGTTCCAGATGAATTTTAGGAGTGATTTCTCTAGATCTGTGAGGTATGTTAGTGGTATTTTCAATGGGATTGTATTGAATCTGTATAACAATTTTGGGAGAATGGCCATCTTCACAATATTTATTCTTCCTATCCATGAACAAGGGATGTCTTTCCATTTTCTGAGGTCCTCTTCTATTTCTTTTTCAGGGTATTATGATTTTCCCTGTATAACTCTTCTACTTCTTTTGTTAGATTAATTCCTAAATATTACATTTTTTTGGATGCTAGTGTGAAGTGTGTGGCTTCTCTTATTTCTCTGTTAGTGATTTTGTTGTTAGTGTATAGGAATGCTATTGATTTTTGAGTATTGACTTTGTATCCAGCTACATTGCTGAATTTATTTATTATATCTAGGAGTCTTTCAACGGAGTTTTGGGGGTCTTCTATGTAGAGTATCATGTCATCTGCAAATAATGATAATTTAACTTCCTCTTTTCCTATCTTTACTCCTTTTATTTCTCTCTCTTGTCTAATTGCTCTGGCTAGTATTTCCAGTACTATGTTGAATAGGAGTGGTGACAATGGACATCCTTGTCTTATGACTAATTTCAAAGTAAAGACTGTCAGTTTTAGGCCATTTAATATGATGCTGGCTGTTGGTTTGTCATAGATGACCTTTATCATATTGAGGTAAAGACCATCTATTCCAATTCTCTGTAAGGTTCTTATTATGAATGGGTGTTAGATCTTATCAAAAGCTTTTTCTGCATCTATAGAAATAATCATGTGATTCTTACTTTTGGCTCTATTGATATGGTGGATTATATTTATTGATTTACATATATTGAACCATCCCTGCATGCCTGGGATGAATCCCACTTGGTCATGTTGTATAATCTTCTTGATGATTTGCTGCATCCTGTTTGCCAATATTTTATTGAGAATTTTTGCATCTGTGTTCATTAGAGAGATTGTCCTGTAGTTCTCTTTTTTAGTTGGGTCTTTCTCAGGTTTTGGTAATATTTGCTTCCAGGAATGACTTAGGGAGAGTTGCTTTCCTTTCGATTTCATCGAAGAATTTGAGGAGTGTCCGCATTAAGTCTTCTTTGTATTTCTTGTAGAATTCCACAGTGAATCCATCTGGGCCTGGGCTCTTCTTTGTTGGTAAGGACTTAATTACATTTTCAATTTCATTAATAGAAATTGGGTTATTTAGCAGTTTTATATCTTTTTGATCCAGCTTTGGTGGTTCATATGTTTCTACAAATCTGTCCATTTCTTTTGTGTTATCGAACATATGAAAGTAGAGGTTTTCAAAATAGGTATTGATGATCTTTGTATTTCCACAGAGTTGGTAGTGATTTCACCTTTTTCATTCCAATTTGCATGAATTTGAGTCTTTTCTTTCCTTTTTAAAATTAGGTTGGCTAGGGGCTTATCAATTTTATTTATTCTTTCAAAGAACCAACTCTTTGATTCATTGATTCTTTGTATTGTTTTCTTAGTCTCTATTGCATTAATTTATGCTCTGATATTTATAATTGCCTCCCTTCTTTTGGCTTTGGCTTGGCTTGCTCTTCTTTTTCTAGATGCTTGAGGTGTAGTATCAGGTTGTTTATTTGTGTTTGTTCTGTTTTCCTAATGTGGGAACTCAGTGCAATAAATTTTCCTCTGAGTACTGCTTTCATTACATCCCACAGATTCCAGTAAGTTGTATTTGTATTTTCATTTGCTTGTAGATATTGTTTAATTTTTTCTTTAATTTCCTCTGTGACCCACTGATTGCTCAAGAGTGTATTATTCAATTTCCATGTGTTTGTGGGGTTTTTGCAATTTCTTTTATCATTAATTTCTAGTTTCATGGTGCTATGATCTGATAACATGCATGGGATAATTTCAATTATTTTGCATTTATTTAAATATGTTCTGTGGACTAGTGTATGGTCTATTTTAGAGAATGTCCCATGTACTGCTGAGAAAAATGTATATTCTGATGTTGTTAGGTGGAACACTCTGTATACATCTATCAAGTCCATTTGTTCACAGGTGTGATTCAGTTCTGTTATTTCTTTGCTGATTTTCTGTCTAGTTGATCTATCCCTTTGTGTCAATGGTGTGTTGAGGTCTCCTGTTATAATTGTGTTATTGCTTATTCAATTTTTTCATTTCTGTTAATACTGGCTTTGTGTAGCTGGGTGCTCTGGAGTTTGGTACATATATATTTAAGATTGTTATCTCTTCCTCTTGCAGTTTTCTCCTAACTAGTATGTAGTGACCTTCTTTACCTCTTTGGACCATTCCTGGTTTGAAGTTCACATTGTCTGAAAACAGAACATCTATCCCTGCTTTTTTTTCCCTTTTTTTTTTAGTTCTTGTTGCATGGAATATTGTTTTCCATCCTTTGACTTTCAGTCTATGAGTTTCCTTTTGGGTTAGATGGGTTTCTTGGTTGGATGTTGTTTATTGATCCATTCTGCCAGTCTATTTCTTTTAATTGGTGAATTGAGACCATTTACATTAATGGTTATAACTGTTATATATTGGTTTATTGTTGACATGTTATCTTTCTGTATTGTAACTTTACCTTTTCATTCTGTTTAATTGTCTGTCTTGCTTAGTGGTTTTTTCCTATGTGTATCTATAATGTCTTTCAGTATACTTTGCAGAGTTGGTTTGGTGATCATGAAGCTCTTCAGTTGTTCTTTGTCATGGAAGTATCTTATTTCTCCATCCACTTTGAAGGATAGTTTTGCAGGGTACATCAGTCTGGCTTGGATGTTGTTTTCCTTTAGGATCTGAAATACTTCACTTCATGCCCTTCTTGACTCCATTGTTTATGTTGACAAGTCTGCTGTGATTCTGATAGGTTTTCCTGTATAGGTGATCTGTCTTTTCTCTCTAACAGTTTTTAATATTCTGTTCATATGTTGGATTTCTGGGGTGGTGATATTATATGTCTGGGTGTAGTTTTATTTTGGTTATGACTGTTTGGAGTTCTACATGCTTCACTAATCTGAATATCAGTTTCCATTCTCATGTTTGAGAAATTTTCAGCTATTACTTCTGTAAATAGTCTCTTGATATCATTTGTGTTGTCCCCTTCTTTTTCATTTATCCCTATTAATCTTATGTTGTTTTTCTTTGCATCATCTTGCAGCTGTTGAATTGTTATTTCCTGATTCCTTGTTATTTTTAGATCTTTCCTTTCCTGTTCACTAGCTGCAATCTTATCTTCAAGGTCTGAAATTGTATCTTCAGTTTTGTTGAGGTGATTTTGGCAACTTTCAATAGAATTTTTGATTTCCTGTATATCTCTTTGAATCTGCTTCATGTATTCTGTTTGTTTCTTATACTGTTCATTCAGGGATTCTTTTTGCTTTGTTCCTCTATTTTTTTAGCTGTGTCTTCTTTAGATATGTTCAGTATTTCTTTCACTACTTTTAACATTTCTTCTTTTACCTGGGAGATTACTTCTGATTTGAGTTCCTTCATAGCTTCCCATACTTGCTTCTTTATTTCAGTTGATATTATTTCAGGCATTTAAGGTGTATGACTAGTATTTTCTTCTATGTACATGGCTCCTAGGATTTCTTGGGATAGGCTGGAGGTTTGAGATTGCATTTTGGTCTTTTGTTTTGTAACTTTCCTATATTTCCATGTTTCCAGTGATGTTCCAAAGCTTTCCCTGGGCATGTTGGAAATTACCACCTTGACACCTGGGACTCATGCAGCCTTGACTCCCCTCACAGCATAGGCCTGGCTCCCCTTGTGGCATGGGCCTGGCTCCCTTGGTTGAATGAGGGTCACTGGGCGCAGTCCACTCAAGCCCGGAAACTTTTGGATCTTAGTCCAGTGGATCTTAGTCCACTGCCCCTGGACTGCCCCTGGATACTGCCCCTGGTGGGCACCCAGCCACCAGGAATGATGGTCCCAAACTCTCCCCAGGCCAGTGCCAGGGAGCTGGAACTCACCTCACAGTGGCGTGGGCCTGGCTCCCTTTTTTGCATGGGCCTGGCTCCCCTGGGTGAATGAAGGTTGCTGGCTGCAGTCCACTCAAGCCTGCAGAACCTGTGGAGCCTAGTCCAGTGTCCTAGGGGGCTGGGTGGGCACCCAGCTGCTGGGAGTGATGGTCCCAAACTCTCCCAGGGCCAGCGCTAGCAAGCTTGAACTCACCTCACAGTGGCAGGCCTGGCTCCCCTTGTGGCACGGGCCTGACTCCCCTGGTTGAATGAAGGTCACTGTGCACGGTCCACTCAAGCCTAGAAACCTCTTGAGCTAGTCCAGTATCCTAGGGGGCTGGGTGGGCACCCAGCCACTGGGAGTGATGTTCCCAACTCTCCCCGGGCCAGCACTGGCGAGCTGGAACACACCTTGCAGTGGTACAGGCCTGGCTCCCCTTGTGCCATGGGCCTGGCTCCCCTGGTTGAATCCAACCTGGACTGATGTACTACACAAAACTTATGTAGAAATAAGATACTTCCATGACAGAGAACATCCAAGGAAATTTGTGATCATCAAACAAGCACTCCAAAATGTTTTGTAGGATAATCTAGAAGACTATAACTTCATGAACCTCAACAGAAGAAATCCACCAGGAAAGGCAAACAATAGAGAGAAGGAAAAAAAGGAGTCAACAACAGGAAACTAGCATGACAAGGATAAGTCAGTATATGTCAATTATAATCATCAATGTTAATGGTCCAAATTCATCATTTATAAGACACAAACTGGCAGAATGGAGTAAGAAAAAAGATCCAACAATATGCTGCATACAAGAAACACATTTAATCCTAAAAGAAATTTACAGACTGCAAGTTAAGGGATGGAAAACACTGCTCCATGACAGGAAGCCAGAAAACAGCAGGGGCAGACATTCAATTTGTAGACAAAATGAATTTCAAGCCAAGACTGATTAAGAGAGATAAAGAAGGTCACTACATCCTAGTAATGGGAACAATCCAAGAGAAGCAGATAATATTCATAAATATATATGCCAAAAACATTAGTGTACACAACTATATAAAACAAATATTAACAGACATGAAAAATCAAATAAGTTCTAATGCAGTTGCATTGGGAGATCTCAATATCCCATTGTCATAAAAAGGTAGATCAACTTGAGAAAAAATCAATAATGAAATATTAGAACTGAAAGAAACTTTTGAACAAATGTACATAGTAGATGTCTGTATAGTGTTATACCCCACAACATCAGAATACACATTCTTTTCAGCTGCACATGTAACATACTAAAAATTAGAACACATCCTAGCTCATAAAACATACTTATGAAATGCAAAGGAATTGAAATTGTCCCATGCATACTATAAGACCATAGTGCATTGAAATTGGAAATCCATAGCAAAAGAAATCACAATAACTTCATAAACACATGGAAATGAAATAGCACCTGCCTGAAAAACCATTGGGTCACAGATGAAATTAAAGAAGAAATTAGACAATTTTTACAGTTGAATGATAATGACAATACAACATACCTGCACTTGTGGGACACAATGAAATCAGTCCTAAAAGGGAAATTTATACCAGCAAATACCCATATCTGGAAAACAGACCAAGTATAGATAAACAAATTAATGTTGAATCTCAAAGTTCTAGAAAGAGGAGAACAAACTAAGTCAAAAGCTCACACAAAGGAGAAAATTATAAAGATCAGAGGACAAATTAATGTATTGGAGACTAAAAAAATACAAAGAATCAATGAACTGAACAGCAGGTTCTTTGAAAGATTAAATAAAATTGACATTCTTATCAAAAAAGGAAAGGAGACTCCAATTTTCACAATTAGTAAGAAAAAGGGTGAGATCACAACAGACTGCAGAAATCAGGAAAATCAACTATACCTACCTTGAAAATTTGTACTGTAACAAAATGGGAAATACAGGAGAAATAGACAGATTCCTAGATAAATATGCATTACCAAAGTTGAATCAAAAAGATGAAAACATTCTAAATAAACTAATATCAATAAAAAAGATGTAATTAAAAATCTACCAACAAAGGACAGCCCAGGCCATGATTGATTCACATGATGGATTTACCCAACTAAGAAAGAGAATTACAGGCCAATTTCCATAATGAACATAGATGCAAAAATTCTCAATCAAATAGTGGCAAACTGAATCACCAAATCATCAAGCAGATTATACACAATGATTTAGTAAGATTCATCTCAGGGATGCAATAATGGTTCACCATACAGAAATCAATAAATGTAATACACCATATTAAGACAGCCAACATCAAAACTTTTATGATCATCCCAGTAGATGCAGGAAAAGCTTTTCACAAAATCCAGCACCCATTCATGATAAAAACACTACAGAAAATTGGAATAGATGATCTTTATCTCAATCTGATAAAAGCTATCTATGACAAACCAACAGCCACCATCATACTAATAGATAAAAACTAAAACCTTTCTCTCTAGAATCAGGAATAAGACAAGGATGTCCATGTCTCCACTCTTATTCAACATAGTCCTGGAAACTTTAGGCAGAGCAATTAAACAAGAGAAAGAAATAAAGGTAGGAAAGGAAGAAGTTAAGCTATCATTATTTGCAGATGACATGATACTCTACATAGAAGCCCCAAAAACTCCACCAACAAAGGTTTAGATTTAATAAGCAAATTTAGCAGCATAGCTGAGTACAAATTCCACACTCAAAAGTCAATAGCATTTTTGTACCCAAACAACAAACTCACTAAGAGAAAAATTAGTTAAACCTCACCCTTCACAATAACATCAAAATAAGAAATACTTAGGACTCAATGTAACATAGAAAGTAAAGATTTATACATTAAAATAATAGTACTCTGAAAAAGGAAATTGAAGAGGAATTCAGAAAATGGAAAAATATCCCTTGGTCATAGATAAGAAGAACCAACATTGTGAAAATGACCATACTCCCAAACTTTCATACAGATTTAATACAGTTCCAATCCAAATATCATTATCATATCTCACAGATGTAGAGAAAACATTCCTAAAATGCATATGGTGTGGGGAACCACAGAGATGACTATACTTGACTCTCTTTGAAAAGAGCAACTATCTCCATTTTGGATAAACTTGGCCCTATCTCCATGTACTTATTTATTTGTACAGAGCTGACTAGGCTATTTCTTTCAATTGGCTTTCAGCCATGTAAACTGAGTTAGCCAAAGAACTGGTGTGTAACTTTGAAGCAAAGCCACAGGTCAGTGTTATCTCACCCAGTGACTCCCCAAATATGTGGTTGAGCCACATGAGATGGAGAGCCATGCTCCATGCTGTTGACTGGGACTGAGCCTTGAGAAAAAAAGCTGTGGCTTCCCACGGGGAAAAAAGGATTATACATCAGAACTGAAGCACTGACCTCAAATTATTAGCTACTACCTTAGTTGTTATGCAGATCGCTCTCTGTATTTCTTGCCCTTGGTATATTGCAGAGGTGATGTCAGACCTCCTACCTAGCCCAGCTCATGGTAGTCATGGCACTCATATATTTCCCATGACTCTCACTCATCCCTGAGCCACTTGCCTCATGGAGAATTAATAAATTCTCCATGAGGTCCCTGGGTCTTGACCTTCATTCTGGTGAACCACCATCTTGGCTGGACTTAGGACCCCGTGGCTCCCTACAACTGTATATATTCTAAGTGTCTTTCTTCTCACTGTGAGTTGCACTGGAAGTGTAGATTGGAATTAATTTGCTAGAATTTCAATAACTTCTCCTTGGGATTACAATTACAAACCTTCCTGGACTATGATGAGGGTGGGAAAGAGTTGTCTACAATATGGAACCATTAAGAAGCCTGGAATAGCAAAGGCAAGCCTGGGCAACAAAGACAAGTTAGGAGGCATCAAAGTCCCACACTGGAAATTATACTACAAAGCTGCTATAATAAAATCAGCATGGTAATGGCAACAAAACAGACTTGAGGAACAATGGAACAGAACAGAAGATACAAACACAACTACAAACACACTCAGACACCTTATCTTTGATAAAGGGACTAAATATGTTCACTGGAAGAAAGATAACACCTTTAATAAGTGGTATTGGAAAAACTGGCTTCCTACATGCCAAAGACTTAAACTAGATCCATGCCTATCACCATGCACTAAACTAAAGTCAAAATGGATCAAAGGCATAAATATTAAGACAGAAACACTGAATCTACTAGAAGACAAAGTAGGTAGAAATTTTGAGGACATAGTGGTAGGCAAAGAGTTCATGAACAAAAAACAAACTGCATGGGAAGTACTTTGAAGAATCAACAACTGGGATCTCATTTTATTAAAGATTTTGCACATTGAAAGAAATCACCAACAGAATGAAAAAGATATCCCCTGGATTATGAAAAGATTTTAGCCAATTGTCCCTCACACAAAGGACTTCTATCTAGAATATATAAAGAATTGAAAAAAATCAGACCCCTCAAATTCAAAGACCCAATGTTAAAATGAGAAGATGAGATGAATACATACTTCTCAGATGAAGAAAGACCAATGAAAAATAAATATATGACAAAATGTTCAACATCATTGGTTACTCAAGAAATACAAATTAGACCAACACTGAGATATCATCTCACTCCAGAAAGAATGGCTAACATAAAGAAATCAACAAATAAATGCTGGTGGACTTGTAGGGAAAAAGGAATGCTTCTACATTGTTGATGGGAGTACAGACTGGTATAACCACTGTAGAAACCAGTGTGGAGATTCCTCAAAAAACTAGGATTTGAGGTTCCATTTGACACAAATATTCCCCTCCTGGGTATTTTCCAGAATAATTAAAAACCTCATTCCACATCAATATACCTGCACCCATTTATAGCTGCACAATTAGTAGTAGCCAGATCTTAGAAACAAACCAAATGGCCATCCTCCAAGGAATGGATAAAAAGAGATGTGGTATTTTTATACAGTTGAATACTACACAGCCACAAAGAAAAATAAAATTGAGACTTTTATAGGTAAATAGATGTAACTAGAAACAATACTCATAAATGAGTATATCACTAGTGTAAGACTCTAAAAGAGTAAATAAAATCCAAAAGTTACAACAGATATAGTAAAAGGGAAAGAAATTGCTCAAAGGGAAATTATATTGTTTGATCAATATTTCATGCCTTTATCTAGTAACCTGAGCAACTGTTTTGAAGATAACAATATTCAATATAGCAACTATTGTTAAATTCCTATCATCTTGGTTTGAAATCCTATATTACTATCATTGTTGTTTTTGTCATTGTTGTTGTTGTTTTTGATGGTTTTTTCCCTATGTTTGCTTCTTGATTTTTTTGTTTTTTCTCTTTAAAATAAAATTTAAAAAAATGACCAGACACAGAAGCAAAATGCAACCTCTGACCTCCAATATTTCCAGAACAAGTTTAGAAGACCATGAGATAGAGGAAAATGGAAGACACACAGCTGTCATTCTTTAATGATAGCAACCAAAGTAAAGAAATAAATCCATGAGGCTATCCAGGAAATCAGGTCAAAAATAATCTCTCAGGAAAAAAATGTAGACATTTATAAAGGAATTACTAATCAAACCTTGAGTAGAGATACAAAAATGTGAGACAGTGGCCAGTCCTGCCCCTACCTGTGTGCTCTGCTCTCCAGCTGCCATCCTGGAGGCTTCCTATGGGTAACCAGCTCAGGTTGGGAGACAGTGGGCTAGTGCCACCCTTGTGAGCATGCCAGTCATTGTGGAGGCTCCCCACTTCTAGTAGCCAGAACAGGCAGGGAAAAGCAACAGCCAGCTTTGCACCAATGTTCCCAATGGCCACCATCAGCTACCCATAGCCAGCACTGGCCAGGAGAACCAAACAGCATGCTTTGGAGAAATTGTAGCCAATGCAGAAAGTGCCTGGGACCCCACTACACACTTATCTAGAAAAACCCAGGAATATATCAAGATGAAGAAGCAAAAGGTAGTCTCTGTCCTCCAACTCAAGCAGAGAAAGTCCAGGAGATGTAAACATGGAAGACATTGGGAGTCACACACCTGAAGTTTCTGAAGTGATGGCATCTGAAGTAAAGAAACAACTTCATGAGGCTATAAAAGAAATTAGAACATAAATACTATCTCAGGTAAAAGAAGAAATGAAAAACATAATAAAAGAATTGCCAAGCAATTCCAAAGAAGACATACATTAAAAAATTAGAGGAGCATAGGAAAAGGAGGGAAATCTTGAATTAACGATATAAAAAAGATTCAGAATACATGAAGTAGATTCAAAGAGATATCCAGGAAGTTAAAAATTCCACTGAAAGCTAGCAAAACTACTTGAAAGAAACTGAAGACAGACTTTTAGACTTTGAAGACAGGTTTGCAGCTTGTGATCATGAAAAGAAAGATCTCTTAAAAATAACAAGGAATTAAAAAATAATTCAATGAGTGTAAGACAATGCAAAACAAAATAACAAGAATAATAGGTGTCAGTAAAAAAGTAGGGATCAACACAAATGATATTAAAATTCTAGGGCTGGAGATTTAGCTCAGTGCCATAAGCACCTGCCTTGCAAGCATGCAGTCATGAGTTTGATCCCCAGTACTGGGGAAAAAAATTCTATTTACAGAAGTAATGGCAGAAAACATCCCAAATATGGGAAAAGGACACAATATACAGATAAGTGGGGCATATGGAAATCCAGCTAGCCAAAATAAATCCACACCCAGATATATAATAATCAAGATTCCACAAAGTCAACACAAGACCAGACTATTAAAAGCTGTTAGAGAAAAGAAACAAAGGAAAACCCATCAGGATCATGACAGACTTAACACAAACCATCAAGTCAAGAAGAGGTTGGAGTGAAGTATTTCAAGTCCTAAAAGAAAACTTCCAACCAAGATTGATGCAAGATTGATGTATCCTGAAAAATGATCTTTCAAAATTAATGGAGAAATAAGATACTTTCATGACAAAGAACAACTGAAGGAATTTATGACCACCAAACCAACCTTACAAAGAATACTGAAAGATGTTCTATAAAGAGATTTTTAAAAAGACCATGATTCCAGGAACAGCAGCAGAGGGGAATCACCATGTGGGACAGACAAATGAATGGAGGGAAAAAGGAGGCAGCCAATGGCAGGAAAATAGCATGGCAGAGACAAGCCAGTGCATATTGGCCATAACCATTAATGTAGATGGCCTCAAGTCACCAATAAAAAGAAACATGGGGAGAGTGGATCAGGAGACAGGATCCATCAATATGCTTTATACAAGAAACATATTTAACTCAAAAGGAGTTTGTAGACTGAAAATCAAAGGAGAGGGAACAATGCTCTATGTGACAGGGAATCAGAAAGAAGTAGGGGTAGCTTGCCCATCAGCTTCAGAGTGAAGAAGAAAGACATGGCATTTTTATACAGTGGAAAGCTACTCAGCTATAAAGAAAGATAACCTCGAGACTCTTGTAAGTAAATGGATACAACTTGAGATTATGCTCATGAACGAAATGGTTCAGAATCACATGGGTGAATATCCCGTTGTCTTCCTGGTATAAAAAGCTAAAGCAGCTAGTGGAATCCAAAATGCACAACAAATATTGTGAAGGTGAAAGGGGAGGAAATGCCTAAAAAGGAAAAGCAGTGGCCATTGTTAACCTATTGCTGTGTTTTGAAACCCTGTTTTGTTTTAACTGTTGTAATTAGTCTGGTTTTAATCTGCTTTGTTATCTTTGATACTATTATATTTGATGGCATGGACAGCTATTTCAAAGACAACAAATTACAATCACCATTATTGATTTCCTAGTATCTTGTTTCCAAGCCCAGTATTGCTTTCATTGTTTTGTTTTGATTAATTTTATTACATTTTGTTTTGTTTGACTATATTGTGTCTGATGGTAACAAGAGGCATAATGGTAGCCACTGATATTTTCCTATTGTTTTGTTTTGAGGTCCTGTATTACTTTCATTGTTTTGTTTTTATTGGTTTTATTCTGTTCTGTTTTCTTTGGTTTTGTTGTACCTGAAGGTATGGGCAGTTATTTTGATGATAACAACAGCCATTGAAGATTTCCTCTTATCTTGTTTTTAAGTCCTGTACCACATGCATTGTTTTGTTTTGATTAACTCTATTCTGTTTTTTTAATTTGGTTTTATTCTCTTCAAAATAATTTTTTAAAAAATAGAAAAATTTGATGATAGGAAGAGGATGGAAACCATGAATGATCAATAATGGAAAGAAAAAGAATGCATGAAACATATTCTAACAGACAACCAGGAAATTGAAAATTCTATTGAAAACTGGAAAATCTGTTTGAATGAAACTGAAGGCAGAATTTCAGACCTTGAAGACAGGATTATGGCTAGCAATCATGAAAAGAAAGATCTCTTAAAAATAACAAAAGATCAGGAAATAATAATTCAATAACTACAATATGATACAAAGCAAAATAAGAATAACTGGTATTGATTAAAAAGCAGAAACCAACACAAATGACATAAAAATAATATTTGCAGAATATTACAAAATTTTCCAAACATGGGGGGAAAGTCTGACATACAAATAAGCAAAATGCATGGAACTCCAATTAGCTATCACCAAAATAAATCTATTACCAAACATATAATAATCAATATCCCAGGAATTCAGTACAAGAACAGAAGCTATTACAGAAAAGAAACAGATTGCCTACAAAGGAAAGTCCTCAGAATCACATCAGACTTCTCAACACAAACCCTCAAGTCAAGAAAAGCTTAGAGTGAAGTATTTCAACTCCTGAAAGGAAACAACTTCCAACCAAGATTGGCTCTGCAAAACTATATTTCAAAATTAATGGAGAAATAAGATACTTCCTGACAAAGAACAACTGAAGAAATGCATGACCATCAAACCAATCCTAAAAAGACTGCTGAAAGGTATTCTAGATAGAGATAAAAATTACTACAATTCCATGAATAGCATCATAAATAAACCGTCAATCAGGGCAAACAATTGAACAGAGGGGGAAAAGCAGGGAACCAACATCAGGAAACTAACATGAGAAAGACAAGTCAATATATATCAAGTATAACTGTCAATGTAAACGGCTTTGATTCCCCAGTCAAAAGAAACAGAATGGTAGAGTGTATCAAGAAACAAGATCCAACAATACACTGTATACAAGAAACACATTTAATTCAAAAATAAACTCATAGACTGAAAGTCAAAGCATAGAAAACTATACTCCATGCAACAGGAACTTAGAAAAAAGGAGGGCGAGTGATTGTTTGTAAACAATATGAAATCAAAACCAAGAATGATCAAAAGAGATAAGATAACTATATATTTGTTATGGGAAAAATTCAAGAAGAAGAGGTAACAATCATGAGTACAAATACACCAAATATGGGTATATAAAAAAAATACTGAAGTAAGCAATAACACAGTCTTAATGGGGTACCTTAATACCCCAATGTGACAAAGAGACAGAACAACTAGACACAAAATCAGCAAAGAAATAACAGCTCAACCAAATCTGTGAACAAATGAACCTAGTAGATGTATACAGAATGTTCAACCCAACAATATCAGAAAACATAGTCTCAGCTGCGCATGTGATGTTCTCTAAAATAGACCATATAATATCCCATTGAACATGCTTAAATAAATGCAAAAGAATTAAAATTATCCCATGCAAATTATCTGACCACAGTGCAGTGAAATTGGAAATTAATGGCAAAAGAAATCATGAAAACTCCATAAACACATAGAAATTAAACAATATGTTCCTGGACAACCAATGGGTAACAGATAAAATTAAAGGAAAAATTAAACAATATTTACATAAAAAGAAAATACTCTATACCAAAACCTGTGGAATAAAATGAAATCAGTCCTGAGGGAAATTCATAGTGATGAATTTTCACATCAAATGGAATGTGCTCAAATAAACCACCTAGTACTGCACCTCAAGTTTCTAGAAAAAGAAGAGCAACTCAAGCCCAGAACCTAAATAAGGGAGGAAATTATAAAGATAAGAGCAGAAATTAATGCAATTGAGGTTGAGAAAACAATACAAAGAATCAATGAATCAAAGAGTTGTTTCTTCTCCAGCCCAGATTGATGTACCCTGCAAAACTGTCACTAGAAATTAATGGAGAAACAAGATGTTTCCATGACAAAGAGGAACTGAGGGAGTTTGTGACCACCAATCCAAACCTACAGAGAATACTGAAGGACATTCTAGAGACAGAGAAAAAAAAATACCAGGATTTTAGGAACAGTAGCAGAAAGGCCTCAATGAGTGGAGCAGGCAGTAGAATGAAGGAGAAAACTAGACAAACAAAGGCAGAAAAATAGCATAGCAGAAATGAGACAGAGAAGGATGGCTAGAATCTCTAAAATAGATGGTCTTGATACACTATATTGTTAATAGTGCACCAGGATTTAAAACCCACATTACTCACACTATTCTGCTTAGATGTATTATATTCTGTTCCAGTCATTCTACCTGTACTAGATTTGAGGGCACAGACAGTAATCCCAAAAATAACAGGATATAGTATGGTAATCATCCTTAATTTCCTATTAACTTAATCTAAACCTCTATAAAACCTACAGTTTTACCATGACTGATTGTAATCAAATCTGGTTTGTTAGATTGCTGTTTTGTATTGATAGATTTTATTCAAAGCTGTTATGATTGATAGTGTAGGCTTTTTTCATATTTGTTCATTAAGGAGATTGGCCTTATTTTTGGTTGGATTTTTGTCGCATATCAGGGTAATACTTGCATCTAGAAATGAATTAGGGAGAATTGCTTCCCTTTCAAGAAATTCAAACGTTTCTTCTATGCATTTCTTCTATATTTCCCATCCTATGCAAGGAAAGATTTTTCAAAAATAGGTCAAGTCTGAGAGTGTAGGCAACCGCACTGAAGATGACAAGATTCACTAGAATATCCACTATGGTTTGATTATTACCTGCCTTTGAAGTTTTATACTGTCTACAATGTTTTATTTTTACTAATAGTGTTATGTGCTGCTATATTTAATTATACTGCTATATTCAATTATGCCTGAAAATACAGACAATTTTATTGAAGATAATAAGAAACAACACAGTAATCATTGTAGATAACCTTGTACTGTGGTTTTATATGACTTTTTGGTTTCATGTTTTTATAGAAATTTGTTTTGCTTTGTCTTTCTATGTTTTGTTTTTCCCTCTAATACTGAAAGGAAATACATGTAGAGATTCATGCATGCATAGTTGTTTACACTCTCACTGTTTGAATATTTATTTTGAATGCTTTAATTTTGTAACTTGAACAACTATTTCTAAGAGGACAATATGTGATTTATCAACTTGTGATTTCTTATTGTTTATCTTTTTTTGAAATTCTATGTTATCTCTACCCTTTACATGCTTTTATTTCTCTTTAAATTAATATATATATATATATATATATATATATATATAAAGAGTTGGTTCTTTGAAACAATAAATAAAATTGATAAACCACTAGCCAACCTTATCATAAAGGGAAAGAAAAAAACTCAAATTCATGCAATGAGGAATGAAAAGAGTATAATCACTAGAGATCCTGTAGAAATTCAGAAGATCATCAATACCTATTTTTGAAAATCTTTCCTTGCATAGGATGGGAAATATAGAAGAAATGTTTGAATTTCTTGAAAGGGAAGCAATTCTCCCTAATTCATTTCTAGATGCAAGTGTTACCCTGATATGAGACAAAAATCCAACCAAAAATAAGGCCAATCTCCTTAATGAATAAATATGAAAAAAGCCTCAAAAATATAGCAAAGAAAATGCAGCAAATCATCAACAAGATTGTACACCATTATCAGGTGGGATTCATCATAGGAATGCAGGGATGGTTCAGCATACACAAATCAATAAATGTAATACACCATATCAATAGAGCCAAAGACAAAAATCACATGATCATCTTAATAGATGTAGAAAAAACTTTTGATAAAGTCCAACACTTGTTCATGATAAAACTCTATAGAAAATTGGAATAGATTGCTCTTAATTTAATAAGATAAAAACCATTTATGACAAACCAACAGCCAACATCATACTAAATGGACAAAAACTTAAAGCTTTCACTGTAAAATCAACAAGACAAGAATATCCACTATCACGACTCTTATTCAATATGGTTCTGGAAACATTAGCCAGTAAAGTTAGACAAAAGAGAGAAAAAGAATAAGGATAGGAAAGGAAGAAGTTAAATTATCATTATTCACAGATAACATGATATTCTACATAGAAGATCCCAAAATCTCTACCAAAAGATTTCTAGATTTAATAATCAAATTCAGTACCATAGCTGGATACACTAAAAAATCAATAGCCTCCATGTACACAAATAACAAACTCACTGAGAGAGAAATTAGGGAAAAAACACCTTTCACAATAGCATCTAAAAACAAAACACTTAGGAATTGGTCTAATAAGGGAATTAGAAGTTTTATACATTGAAAATTACAGTACTCTGAAAAATGAGATAGGAGAGGATATCAGAAAATGAATAGACATCACTTGCTTATGGATAAGAAAAACCAACATTGTGTAAATGGCCATTCTCCCAAAACTGTTTCACAGATTTAATACAATCTCAATCAAAATACCATTAGCATACTTCACAGATCTAGACAAAACGTTTCTAAAATTCATTTGGAAACAGAAGAGACCTAGAATTGACAAGGAAATCCTGGGCAGGAAAGACAAGGCAGGAGGCATAACAATCCTTGACTTGAAATTATTCTACAAAGCTACTGTGATAAAATCAGCATGATACTGGCAAAAAAAAAACAAACCTGAGGACTAGTGGAACAGATTAGAAGATGCAGACACAACTATGAACACAGTGATCCACCTTATCTTTGACAAAGTGGCCATTTTCACTGGAAGAAATATAACCTTAATAAATCATGCTGGAAAAAGTGGCTTTCTACATGTTAAAGACTAAAACTAGACCCGTGTCTATCACCATGCACTAAACTGAAGTCAAAATGGATCAAATATTTAAATGCAAAAACAGAAATACTAAATCTACAACAAGAGAAAGTAAATAGGTAGAAATCTTTCTCTCTTTTTTTTTTCCTTTTCTTTTGCACCTGCAATCAAACTCAGGACTTGACACTTGCCAGGAAGGCACTTGTGCCACTGAGCTATATCCTTGGCTCTAGAAATCTTAAAGACAATAGTAGGAATAGAGTTCATGAATAAAACCCAAACTATACTGGAAATACTTCAAAGAATCAACAACTGGGATCCCATCTTATTAAAAAGCTTTTGCACATCAAAATAAATCACTTACAGAAAAAATAAACTCAGAGTGTGAGAAAAAATTTTAGTCTAATGACCATTAGACAAAAGGCTTCTATCAGGGCTGGAGATTTAGCTCAATAGCATAAGTGCCTGCCTTACAAGCATACAGTCATGAGTTCAATCCCTGGTACCGGTTAAAAAAAAAAAGCTTCTATCTAGAACATAAAAGAATTAAAACACATCAGGCCTGCTAAACTCAAAGACCCAATCCAAAAATGGGCAGCTGAGATGAATGCACACTTCTCAGATGAAGAAATACAAATGGTAAATAAATATATGAAAAGTTCAACATCATTGGTCATTCAAGAAATGCAAATTAAAATAACACTGAGATTCCATCTCATCTCAGAATGATGTTCATCATCAAGAAATCAACAACAAATGCTGGATGAGTTGTGGAGAAAATGGAACCTTTCTCTGTTGGTGGGAGTGTAGACTGGTACAACCTCATGGAAAGCAGTGTGGTGATTCCTCAGAAAACTAGGATTATAGGTCCTATTCGACCCAGCTATTCTCCTTCTGGGTATTTTTCCAGAACAATTAAAAATATCATACCACAATGATATATGTGCACCCATGTTTATAGCAGCACAGTTAAATCTTGTTAACAACCCAAATGCCCATCAACTGAGGAATGGATAAAAAAGATGTGGTACTTTGATACAATGGAGTACTACTCAGGTACAAAGAAGGAAACTCAAGGCTCTTGTAGTTTAAGTGGATGTAACTTTGGACCATACTCAAAAGTGAAATAAATCAGACTCATATGTATAAATATCATATTTTCCCCTTAGTGCAAGTAACAGAAAGAGGATATAAGACCCAAAATATATAATAGATATTGTGAAAGGGGAAGAAACTGCTCAAAAGGAAAGAACAACTGGGATGGGAAGAGGAGAAAAGAAGGAAAAGAAAATAGCTAAGACAATTACACTAGTAATTTCTATTAGTTCACTGAAAAGGGTTTGTGCTTATATTGTTTGATCAATTTTCATGCCAGTCTCTTGTAATCTGAACAACTACTTTGAAGATAACAGTATGCAATATATTAACCATTATTAATCCTCTTTGGGCTTGTTTTGAAATTCTGTATCATTTTTTTTTTGCTCTTTAAAATAAATTTAAAAAATTTTTTATTCTCCCAAACTTTATAAATTCAAAGCAATCCTATGTAAATCAACATTTGAATTTTTATTTTATTTTATTTTATTTTTGGTGCCAGGGATCAAACTCATGACCTTGTGCTTACCAAGCACATGCTTATCCTGCTGAGCTAAATCCCCAGCCCAACATTTGGATTTTTAAAGGAATTTTATAAGTTTTTCCTACAATTTATATTTTTAAAAGTTCCATTAACTTTAAGAAGGAAGTAGAAATGAAGAACTTTTCCTTGCAATTACTACAGAATCTATAGGCATTAGAGTAAACTGAGGCACAGCCAAGAGTGCTAAATCAGGCAAAGTTGAAGGAATAAGTGAAGTTTATTTGAGCCTGGGTGCAGATGGGTCAAGGGTAATAAGACCATTCACATGGGTTTGTATAGGGAGAGGTATGGCAGGGAGGAGTGGGTCTGTGGGGTCTGGGTCTGCAGGAGTCTTGGTGACATCCATGTCTCACAGGTGCAGCTGTGTAGAGCCATTACTTGTTGATCTCCTTTTGCTGGCTCTGTTTGCCTGTTATCTCTGTGTCTCTGCAGCTGTGCTCAGTGGCTCCACTCAGATAATTTTTTCTTCTCTGTCCAGGTGGGGGTCTGACAATCAGAGTAAAATGAATGAGGTAGGTAAACCAAGGGACAAACCCATCTATACACAGGATGACCATGCATTAAAAGCAACAGCTTAAATCAACTGGGAAGTGATGGAGGGTGTTGTCCATCACTTTGTGATGTACTCAATGTGGTATATTCAGTGGCTTTGGGGAAATTGTGTAGAGAAATATCACTGTGCTCTCACTTGACTCCTAGAAGAATGGCAAATTGTAGGGTTAAAGACCTACATTCAACGCATGTTACTGTGGTTTGGATCTTGAATGTTCCTCAAATGCTCATGTGTGAAAGACTTGGTCCTCAACTTGGTGCCACTGGGAGATAGTGGGAATTTAGGAGACAGGGCCTAGTTGAAGCCTTCTGTCCATTTCAGGGAAGGACCTTGAAGGCACTGTTGAGATCTGTGTACTCCTCTTTCTCCTTTTGGTTCCCAGCTGACATGAATTGAGTAGCTTGCTCTACCACTCTGCACTCCCTGCCAGAATGTGTGACATCACCCAGTAACCATGGACTGCAAACTCTGAAGCCATGAGCCAAAATGAGCCCTTGCTCTTTTTAATTTGATCATCTCAGGTATTTTGTTTATAGTAACAGAAATCTAACATAAAATTAATAAAATAAAGTGAGCTATGTGTGTGCAAAGTCTTTTTCAGCAAAACTTCAAAAATGTAAACTCTAGGTAAAAATTCAATAAATTAGATTTTCTCAAAATTAATGACTTCTTTTAAGTAATGGGAACCATGGATCAGGATAATAGCAGGTGGCAGAATAGAAAAAGGAATTCACATGTTTAATACCAGTGAGGGATAGAAATGTATAAAAAAGGAAAAGATAGCACAACCCCTTGTGAAATGGCAGCTTTCAGAAGAAGACATGAAAGACCACTAGAAAGATGTTCAAACTTAATATTTAGAGGGGTACAAACAAAAGAACTGTGATCAATCATTTATCACCACTGACTGGTAAATACTGAAAGCTTGCTTGCACAGGATTCAGTAACACAGAGTCCCCAGCTCTGCTGTTGGCAGGATGGTGGTGCTGCCTTCCAGACAGCCCTCTGTCCCATCAATGGACAGACTCTCCAAAGCCCAGGAGGTCCCATCCTGAGGACTTGGGAAGATTGCCACACAATTGTATGTGTTTAAAGCTATTCATTCACTGTTGTTTGTGATGGTGTGACCCAGAAGTGGCCAGGATGCCTCCTGCAAGATGGTGACATGCTAAAATAGTCTTTGCAGCTAGGAGAAACAGATTATATGTACACATGGGAAAGATGTTCAAACAGTGATGCATGAAAAAAGCAGTGTAAGATAGTGAATATCATTTACATAACTAAAACACATGGGATAAAAGTGAAATTCATATTTACAAGAATACATAGAGAGGAGATCCAAGATGATCAATTGATAGGTAGCATGATAGCCTCTCTGAAGGGAACAGCTCAGATGCTGAAATCTAACACCATGGAGAGGACCAAACAAAAGGAGAGGAATTCTCGTGACCCAGGAAGAAACTGAGGAAAAAGAAAAAGAAAAAAAAATTAAACAGGAAGAAGCGTGGATGGAGGGCTGGAGCTGGGCACGCTCCTGTCACTGTGCTGGGTGCGTCTTGGAGTCAGGTGACTCATGATTGAGCTGAGGTTCCACCCCCACGGCGGGGGGGGGGGGTTGGTGAGCCCAAGACACTTGGGAGGAGGCGCTGCAACAGGAACTAGCAATGGTGAACCAAGCTGCACGGACTTTGGTGAGTGCTGAGAATTGGGTTCCCTAGAGCGGGATGAATGGCTAGATGACATATTGGATTTGGGAAGGACAGGCTTGAATCAACCAACAACTGAGGCAGCATCAGTTGGTGGCTCCTGGCCCAAAGTGGATTGGTGGGATCTGCCTGGACTGGGCCATACCCCTGGTTGGGACCCAATAGCCAGGGACGAGGCTGTCCCAAACCTGTGACATCCACAGTGCACACACTAGCGTGATGAAGACACTCACTGGCTTAGAGGGGAGGGGCCAGCCCACACCACTGCCCCTGCATGTGCCTCACAGATCAGCAGCAAACTAGAGAGAGCAGTGGTCCCTTAGCCAGTACACTTCAGAAAAACTGTAAGCAATACAAAAAGGTCCTGAGACCTCCACCATTCACCTGTCTGAAAGAAACCAGAAACATGACAAGACAAAGAAACAACAAAAAACCTCCAACCACTGACCCAGGGAATATAAGTCCAGGAGAGGTAAATACAGAGGAGATCAAGGGCAGCAAACATGCAATATCAGAAATGGCCTCATTGGAAACAAAGAAATACTTCTGTGACATCATCAATGAATTTAAATCTGAAATTCTAACTCAGGTGAAGCAAGATATAAGAAGATTAATAAAAGAAATGCTGGGCCCTCCTCAAGAAGACACAAATGGAAGAATGGAGGAACCCAGAGAAAGGAAAGAATCCTTTGATGAAGAATATAAACAAAATCTAGAATACATGAAACAGATCCAAAGAGAATATCAGGAAATTAAAAACTCCATTGAAGGCTGGCAAAACTTCTTAACAGAAACTCAAGGCAAACTTTCAAAACTTGAAGATAGATTTTTCAATGTATGATCATGAAAGGAAGGATCTCTTAAAAATAACAAGGAACCAGGAAGCAACAATACAAAGGCTAGAAGACAACAAGAGGATTTATAACTTAAGGATTAAAAATGTGAACAAAGAAGCAGGGTCAAATACAAATGAAATAAAAATGCTATTCACAGAAGTAATTAAGGAAAACTTCCCAAGCATAGGAAACAGAAGTGATGTTCAGATATATGAGGCATACAGAACTCCAGCCAGCTACAACCAAAACAGATCTACACCCAGACATATAATAATCAGGATCCCAGAAATCCATCACAAGAACAGAATATTAAAAGTGGTCAGAGAAAAGAAACAGATTACCTATAAAGGAAAACTCATCACAATCACAGCAGACTTCTCGATGCAAACTATCAAATCAAGAAAAGCTTGGAGCGAAATATTCCAAACCCTGAAAGAAAATAACCTCCAACCCAGATTGATGTACCCTGCAAAACTGTCTTTTAAAATCAATGGAGAGGCAAGATATTTCCATGACAAAGAGGAACTGGGGGAGTTCGTGACCACCAATCCAAACCTGCAAAGAATATTGAAGGACATTCTAGAGAGAGAGAGAGAGAGAAGAAAATCATCAGGATTCCAGGAACAATGGCATAAAGGCCTCAATGAAAGGGGCAGACAGTGGAATGAAGGAGAAAAGTAAAAAACAATGACAGAAAAATAGCATAGCAGAGATGAGGCAGAGAACATTGGCTATATCGCTGTTTTGTCTTGACTGATTTTATTCGAATCTGGTATGCTTGATAGTATCAAGTCTGAGAGTAGAGGCAACTACTCTGAAGATGACAAGATTCAATAGGATACCCACTCTGGTTTGATTATTAACTGCTTTTGAAGTCCTATAATGTCTCCAATGTTTGGTTTTTATTAATAGTGCTATGTACTGCTAAGTTTAATTATACTATGCCTGATGATATAGACAATTTTATTGAAAAAAAACAAGAGACATCATAGTAACTACCATAGATCACCTAGTCCTGTGGTTTTTATATGTCCTTTTCATTTCGTGTTTCTCTAGGAATTTGTATTGTTGACTTGTTTTGATTTGTTTTTCCTCTAATACAGAAAGGCTAGGTATACATGTAGAGACTTATACATGAGCAGATCTTCTAAACAGTTTACGAGAATTGATTATAGTTAATGTATTAAAAAAAGAGGAAAAGAAAGTATTCTAAAGGTTATAACTGCATGTATGTTTAAGTGTGTAGGATTGATAACCATATTACTAAATTTCTGTTGGATAGATGAACAGAACTGATTGCAGTCTCACTGTTTAAATGTCACTTTGTATGCTTTATTTTTGTAACTTGAACAACTACTTCTAAGAGGAAAATATGTAATTATCAACTAGTGATTTCTTACTGTTTTTTTTTCTTTTTGAAATTATGTATTATTTCTACCCTTTTTCTGTTTCATTTTTTCCTTAAATAAAAAAATACATAGAAAATAAAGATATACATTATACAGTTTGTCTTACATGCATGTTGGGACTGTTTGTATGGAGAAAAATGTACACACACATGGTAACATGCCACTCTAGACCCAAAAGTCAGTCTTTGAAGGAGTGATTGTGACATACAACCAGGATAGACATCAAGGGTTTCCAGTATGTTTTTGCCTCAGGACAATCAATATAATAATTAAATATGAATACTGCCCACCAAGCAGCATAAATTAATACATACCCCAAGAGGTTATGGGATGAAAACAGAATAAAATGGGGTAGGTTATTCACAGCAAATGATAGAGATGCTGAGAGGTACAGTCCCTGACTGTTTTTTTTTTGTTTTGTTTTGTTTTGTTTTGTTTTTGTTTTTTGTACCAAGAATCAAACTCACCATCTCACAATTGCCAGGCAGGTGCTGTGCTGTTGAACTATACCCCCAGAACCTCCTGATTGGTTTAACATACATGGTTTTTACTCTACAATGGTGCATAAGTCAGTGCATTCAGCATGAAGCATACTTTTGCATAAGCCATACATATTCAGCATAAACCCTAATTTTGATCTTTGCCCAGGTTAGCAATGACACATGGTGAAATATTCTTCTGAGATGCTGGGTGCATCTAGACACACGCAATGGGGAAGACAGACAGTCTACAGCCTGCAGCAGTGATGGCAAGCCTATGGCATAGCAGGCAGGCAGGGCCCACTCTGCAATGGCATCATGAGTTGCTTTTTCTAAACTAAAACCTAATTATTCAGGTTTAATTACAGTTTTAGCACTTTTTGATAAATAAATGTGTCTTGGGTTGCAGTTAGGGACTCGGTTTCTAAAAGTTCTGCACCCACTGGTCCACAGCATGCTACATTGTCAAGCCAGGTGACATCTATGAGATGCATGTTTGACTTGTGATATTTTTAACTTGCAACTGGTTTATCAGATGTCACCCTAGGAGTAATGCTGGGAACATAATAAGCAATGATTGGAGAAAAATGACCTTCACTCACCTGCTTGGCCTTCAGCCCTTCTGGAGTCTGAAGCACAAAGGGAAAATGGTATTAGAACATCAAGACATACACTTCTCTGCTTACACATTACGTTTGCACCACCCCTGCCTTTTCCCCTCTTTTGCTGCCACCCACACAGCCATCAGTTCCAGGCTGGGCATCGCACCTGGCTTGGGAGATGAGAAGATACATGGATCTTCAGAGGCAAACAGGTAGGCAAAAGGAACACTCTAAGAGGGGTCACTTACCCAACTCCATCAGAAGCTTCTCTATAAGCAGAACACAGAGACAATGTCAACCCTCAGAGGAGTAGGCCCACCCTCCCAAAGCAGTCAAGCCCCTGGGAATAGGACTCCGCCCCGCCCACTGTCCGAACCCCTACCCTACTGTTTCCTTCCCTAGACCTTGCCCTGTTCTATTAAAGGAGACCCATCTGCAGGCTTTTGATGCCTCCGCTCCTAGTTCTGGAAGACAAAGATCTGGGGCAAGGTTTGGCTTGAAGAAGTTCCTTGCTCTTTGCTCCAGAAAGTGCAAACTTGTCCGGGAACCGCCTCCAGCAGTCCGGACACTGAGCATGCGTGGCTGCGTGAGTCTCTGGCTCTCTTACTGGAGAAATCACTTAAAGGCCGCAGAAATATCACACTGGATTATTTGCAAAGGACTATGACATTTTGCCAGTAGAATGCATTCCTCTGAACTGTTCACTTTTGGTTCTCTTTTAAAAGTAAATGCTCCTTGGAAAGGCAACGCTATCCACCAAATCGGACTATAGGGTTACACTTACCACAGCCGTTTTGCTTTGGTTCCCCACCCCCACCCCCACCCCCACCCCTAGGTAGGCTGCATACAAGTTTCCCTGACCTTGATTTTGTCAGGAGTTTTGGTTCTGAGTCTTCTTCCACCCATGGAGGCCTCCTCCCCGGTCCCTGATCTGAGGGCTCACTCACCCTCCCGTCCGCACCCCCCCGGGGGGGGGGAGCTTGTGGATTTGATAAATCATTCCCACTTCGGTAGAAATTAACCGTGCCCTGCTTCCCAGTGACATGTGCGTTAAAAAGACGTGAGAATTTATCCTGTGCAGATAACCCGGGAAGCAGTCGTTAGGCGGAGAAATCGTGGGGGAATCGCGGGGCGTACAGGGTGGCGCAGCGGGGACCCCTCTCAGCTGGAGCCGCAGCCCGTCGGGCACCTAGAACTCACCCAGCTGCCAGCTCAGCTTTCCTGGAGAAGAAAGGAGGAACAGTCTTCAGACTGGGGATGCGTCGGAGGGGACAGAACCCAGAACCCGACCTTGGTCCTCCACGCAGCGCCCCTGGGGCCCCGCGGTCACCTCGCTGCTGCTCCTCCGCGCGCCTCTGCTCCCGCAGCTGCTCCGACAGCGCGGCGACTGGGACCGGAAAGGGGAAAAGGGACGAGAAAAGAGGGTAAGTGTGTACCAGAGATACGAGTGTGCAAATATACACGAGTGGCTATACTACTATCCTCAGGTCATCCAGAAGTTGGTGCTTTCATTGTCTGATTTTTCATTTTCTTTTCATGCCTAAATTTTGTAATCTGAACTACTTTGAAGACAACAATATGCAATATATTAACTAGTGTTAATTTCCTAGTATTTGGTTTTTGAAATTTTGTGTCTTTTATCCTTTTTTGGTATGTTTTTAAAATTAAAAAAAAAAAGAAG
>PVLA01009829.1:0-70290 GCA_004027455.1 Hydrochoerus hydrochaeris
TCCCTCCCTCTCCCTCTCTCCTGCTGCTCTCAGAAATGTTATCATAGATTGCTGAATCTGACTTTCAAGGTCATCTAGTCCAAATTCCTACCTAGTGCAGCAGCTCCCTCTTCAGCCTCCTAGAACTTGTATCCTTCAGCTTCTCCTTGAACCCTCAGGGAGAGGGCGTTTTGACCCGTGTGCTTTTGTCCAGCTTGTGTTGTTAGAAAGCCATGAGGTCATGAGGCACACTGGCCCTTCCTGTTGTCACTGCACACCCAGGACATGTCCCTTCAGTGCCAGGAGACATTGTCAGTCGGTGGCTTGGCTTCCTGAGTGGTAGCTGGGGACTGGTAATTGTGCAAGGCAGCCTGCTCCAGGCTCGGAGTTGGCCAGCACCGGCTGTCAGGTGCCATCACTGGCTGGAGAAGAACCGCAGCTTCCAGGGACAACTTGGTGCCAGGCAGTGTTATGATCAAGAGATGCAGTGGAAATTCCCAGCCACCACTGGCTTATTCTTCGTGGGAACGGATTCCTCTCTATCCTTCTCACTTCCTTCCTGGTTGGCAGATGTTCCCCCACTTCCTCTGGTGCTGGAGGTAAATGCCTTTTGGTACCCAGCATCTCTTAGACTGCATCACCACCACCACCATCATCATCATCATCACTACTGTGACACCTCCATTTGTTGGGCTCTTACTGTGTTCTAGACATTGTGCAAAGCAGTTTCTATGCAGTAACTTATTTCTTTCTCACAAAAATCCTCAGAGGAGATGTGACTATCCCCACTGTATGGAGTAGGAAACTGGAGCACAAAGAACTGAAGTGACCTGCCCAAGGTCACACAGCAAGCACGTAGCAGAGACAGAACTTATCCCTTAAGGCTGTGTCCAGAGCCACCATATTAAACCGCCTCTCAGAGTTCCGTCCACCTGCTGCCTCCTCCTTCCTGTATTATGTTCATTCTGAACCATGTGTGTGATTCAGCCAGAAATGAAAAGTCTGGTTTTCTGCAAACATCTCCTGAGATTGTTCCCTGGGGTTAGGCCATGTCCAGTCCCAGGCTTCCTTCAGTGCCGGCTCCTGGGAAGGATTCTCTGGGTCTGTGCCCGGGTACTGAAGTGTGAGTGAGTGCAATAGAGGCTCTGAATCTTCTTTCTTTGGAGCATCCAGCTAGCATACGTTCTTGGTGTGACAATCTCTCAAGTTCTGTGATTTCCTAAAACTGACCCTTCTCATGCTTGCTGAACTTGAGGCTTGGATCCTTGGGTCCGAATCACTGTTCTTCTTTGGGATCTAGAATACTATTTCTCCCTCTCTAGGACTGCAAGGGAGTTTCCATCTGACTCCCCACAGCAGGAGGCTTTGGGAAGAAGCATGAGAAGACAGGATGGGGGCTCGCTTTGGCAGGACAGGCTTCCCTTTGGCCTGGGGATCTCCTAGGCATGGCCTTTGTTGAGCTGCAGGCAGCTGGCTAGAAATGGAGTGAATTGGATGTCACGGGGTTGGGGGGCATGCAGCTCCAGGGTTCTCAGACTAAGACAGGCCTCAGGAGTATAGCTAGTCTGTCCATCCTTGGGAAGAGTCTGCTTTAGGTCCCACTCTGAAGGGAGACTACCCAGTGCAGGGCTAAGGGTAGAGAGCCATATCCTGGACACTGGAGACACACTGGGCATGCTGGGGAGGCCAGGGTGGGACCTAATGTTGTGTCTGGACACTGCTGGGGTCCTAGGGGAAGCTCTGTGGGCAGTGGTGACTTTTTATAGCTGCGTGGGAACCTGCAGGGAGGAGGATAGGGTTGGCTAGGGCCTGGGAGCACAGCTATATTCGGTCAGCAGACAAGGCCCTTGCCTCAGCCTCTGGAGGTCCAGTAGGCTGGGCATGGAGCCAGGGAAGGAAGGAGGGAGGGAAAAACTGCTGGGAGCCTGTCTAATCTTGAGGTCACAAGTGGGGTGGAAACCAAGCACAGGCGTGTCTTATTTAGCACACCTGGTGCTTTAGATCAGGAGAGCTGGCAACAGTGGGCTGGTGCTAAGTGGTGCTGCCCATTTAGTGGGGCACACAGCATCCGTTTTGTCCCTGTCCCCTTAACCTGCCAGCTTCACTTACAACAGCAACAGCACCTGTTTGCAACCTTAGTCTAGCAAACCAGCTAAGTTTGTTCTCCACGTCGCCAGCTCTGATCACTCTCCCAGCCTCCCAATAGGATCCCACCAAGGTAGGACCGCAGCCCAGGAGCTGGGACACAGGACTTGACTCCAGGGATTGGGTTGGGATCCTAGGAACATTTCGGGGAAAGACATCCTTCTATTATGTCTGGGAGAATGCTTACCAATGGTTAGGACAGTTTCCCTCTGTCTGATTCTCTTAACTTCCATGCACACAAGTGTGTGATCTTGTGTTTATGTCTTATCAGTGTGAATGTGTGCATGTGTGTTCGTGTGCAAGTGTGACACAGACAGCATCACAGCCAGCTCTTCCTGGAACAACTCTCAGTCAAGGATCAGCGTCTCCATCTGTGGGACTGATGTGTCACCTGGCCCTGTGCATCCTGAGCTCTTGTAACATGCAAGCATCTTCTCTTGAGGAGACTCCTTCCAGGACCAGGAGCCAGGCCAGGCCGGGAGGGCCTATTTGGGCAAGGAGGTGATGCCTTGCTTCTCTTTTGCATTTGCTTGGTGTGGGCTGCAGATGCACCAAGAGGAGAAGAGCAGCTACATGGTGGTGCAGACCAGCGAGGAGGGGCTGACGGCCAGCGGCGAGCTCCCTGGACCACTCCTGATGCTGGCCCAGAACTGCGCCGTCATGCACAACCTGCTCGGCCCTGCCTGCATCTTTTTGCGCAAGGGTTTTGCTGAAAACAGGCAGCCTGTACGTAAGTTGGCCCAGTGGAGCTCACTGACCTTGGCTTCACAGGGCATATCGAGGGACTGGGGGAGAAGTGAGGGTTCCATACCCAGCACTTCCTGTCCCCCAGTGTGTTCTCCTCAAATTGAATCCCCAAAATTTCCCCTTCTTGCTGCAAAGTGAGTCCATGTTCACAAGCAAGAAAATGCTAGCAGGTAAAATTTTGGGAAGCACTTATGATGTGCCAGGCACTGGGCTAGGTGTTGGTGGGTAGCCTCATGTAAGCCCAAGGAACTCCAAGAGGTAGTTGCTTTTATCATCCCATTTTACAGATGAGGAAACTGACAGACCAGCTAGTCAACAGTAGTCTGGTAGTCAAATATGTGACCTCAGAGCCTCCTGCTTGGAATGATTCTAGACATGTACCATTGTCCAGCAGAGTTTTCTACCATGATGGGATAAAAAAAACCCTAAAATCTAAGCTGTACATTATAGTAACCACTAGCCACAGACAGCTGTTGACCCCTTGAAATGTGATTAGTGCCACAAAGGGACTGAATTAATTTTGTTTCATTCTAAGGCAAATTTAAATAGACATAGGTAGCTGGTAGCTACTGTATTCGCCTTCTGTGAACAGTCACAGGGAAGAAGGAGATGCTGATGTTACAGATACAGCATTTGTAGTTGCATTTATTAAATGCCACATGTTTAATACTTTACATGCCTTGTCTTATGGCATAAAGGCCTGTGAGGTGGATACCAGTACTAACCCATATTACAGAGGATGACATTATGGCTCAGAGAATGGAAATGATCTGCCCCTGGTCCCACAGCCTGGAAATAGCAGATCTGGGATTTGTGCTTGGATCTGTCTGACTCTGGGGCCCAAGCTCTTGTATCCAGCTGCATAAATTAGGGGAAAGGAGTGTGCATGTGCCTCATTCCACTGGTCCCCTGAAATGAGGCATAAGGTTTCCTGCCACACTGCTGGGACTCCTGAGCTGTACTTCTGAGCACAGCATATACTCCATACTGCTCTGCACCAAGGTTCAGTCACCAGGGCGCTTGACACAGGCATGCTGGGAAAGACACCTCCCTGGCTACAGCCTGGGCTCTGAGCATACAAGAGTTGTGGAAGGAGCTGTGGCAAGAATCAACAGCACCCTGATGGGTGGGAAAGAACTGGTATGGCTAAGTAACTGGTCCCTGCGAGTATCTTTTGCACAGATGCACACATATACGTGTGGCTGCTCTTTTCTGTGAGTTCTGTGGATTCAACCAACTGTAGATTAAAAAAAAAAGAAAAAACTTTTTCCCATTCCTGGGGATTAAAACCAAGGCCTTTGTAATGCGTTACATCCCCAGCCTCTTGCTATTTTTGTTTTTTGTTTTATTTTTGTTTGTTTGTTTTAATTTTGAGACAAGATCTTTCTAAGTTGCCCAAGCTGGACTCAGACTCACAATGCTCCTGCCTGCCTCTGCATCCCAGAATGCTGAGATTATAAGTATGTGCCACCATGCCTGGATTCAAAACTACTTTAAAAACACTGCATCTGTCCCGAGCATGCACGGACTACATTTTCTCATCACTATGCCCTAAGCAGTAAAGTATAACAGTATTTGTATAGCATTTCCATTGCACTAGAAATTCCAGGTCATCTAGAGATGATTAAAAGTATTTGGGAGAGCCGGGCATGGTGGTGCTCCCCTGCAATCGCAGCACTTGGGAGGCCAAGGCAAGGAAATCATTGCAAGTTTGAGACCAGCCTGGGCTACAGAGTATGCTCAAGGCCAGCCTAAACTGTCAAGACTCTATCTCAAAAAGCCAAAAAAAAGTGTTTGGGAGGATGTGTATAGGTTATACGCAAGTGACACACCGTGGTATAAAAGGAACTTGAGCATCCTTAGATTTTAGTATCCACAGGGAGACCTGGAACACATTCCCCACCAATACTGAATGACAACCACACTCACTTGCACTTAATGCTAATACAACACATTGAAAAAAACATCCTTTTGGTCACCTGAGAAAGCCTAGGAACATACATGCTGGTCTCAAACAGGAATGATAAACCCCTGTGCCAAACACTACAAGGAACCTTTTAAATGAAAGTCACCCAGCAGCATCCATCTCACAGAGTCAAAGGTCCCTTCAAGGCGATTCCTTCCCTCAGCTAGAAAGGGCTCCTGGAGGACC
Organism: Hydrochoerus hydrochaeris; assembly: GCA_004027455.1. Taxonomy (NCBI): domain Eukaryota; kingdom Metazoa; phylum Chordata; class Mammalia; order Rodentia; family Hydrochaeridae; genus Hydrochoerus; species Hydrochoerus hydrochaeris. The sequence goes on from PVLA01009829.1 coordinate 5,024, forward strand.
TGGGAGCCAGCAGGCTGCTATCTTGGCCTCACACACACTCAACAGCAGAGCTGCTTCCCCTTCCGAGACCAGAACTCTCCCTTGGGGCCAGTGTGAAGTGGATGGGTCACCACAGCCTCCACTCACCTGGGGCTCAAGGCTGAAACAGCCTGTGTGTACCACTCTCACTGTGGCCTGCTGAGTGTCTGTGTTCTGGATACAGGTGCCCACACCTGCTGTGAGTCATCTGGGGCAGCCACACCTGTCTCACATCCTTCCTTCCCAAAGGAGGAGGAGTGGAATGTGGGCACCTGTCTCTATTCCTTGCCAATCTGTCTCCCCCTGGGCAGGCCCAGGGCATCATCCGGAGCCTGCCCCATGCTTCCTCTGGGCATGCTCTTTGGAGACTTCTCTGCCATCTGTTCTGACGCCTGGACCCAGGGTTTCTTTGACTCCCCAAGGAGACCTGGGCCCTACTGGATGCTAGAAGTGTATGCTTTGGGCCCTGGCAGCAGCTAGAGACACTGGCAGCCCCCAGAGTCCTATGCTGTGTCCTGTGACAGGACAAGGTATAGGAATACTGGTCAAACGGGAAGATGGAACAGTGCCCAGGAGGCAGGGTACAGCTCCAGTTCTGGCTCCACAGCCCCTAGCTCCTCCTTCCCTCTGGGGCTGCCTATACATTCCCTGCTTTCTCTCCCCTTGCAACCCCTCTTCTCCCATTGTCTTGCAGGCTTCTCCTCCCTGGCTCCCTCTGAGACCACTGGGTGGTGTTCTCTCCTCTCTGTGTGACTTCTCCTGGCCCTGTTTTATTTACAGGTTTTTACCTCTGGACCCACTCTGTTCCAGGCCCATGCCTGTACCTGGAGGTTCTGTGCTTAGGCTCCTGAGCAGTGTTGGGTCCTGGTACATATTCTATCTGGGATCCAGGAGCTTCTGTGTCTATGGGACATGTGTGGCTGCAACTTTTCCCTTCAAGGACATGGTCCAGACAAACTTCTGCTCTGTTCTATCAGCTCCCACCTGGTGCCTTCTGCCACTTGGATGGCCCCACTGGACAGGCATCTGGTAATTTGCAGGTCCCTTAACTCTGCTAATAGGCTGTATTTCTTCTGTTTCAGGATAGATCACTGCGGCCAGAAGAGATCGAAGGTAAAACTTGGACCTTGGGGAAAGGTCCTCCAGGAAGGTGCAGGAGGGAGGTTGGTGGGAAGAAAGGCAGAGACACCGTGGCCTCCTGCGATGGGGACCTGGGACAGACAGGGTCCTGCTGTGGAACCCACCACTGGAAGAGTGAGCCTGGAGCAAGCTGAAGACCCTTGAATCCTGGGGGATGCAGGGTGTACCTCTCCCAGTTGCTGAGCCCCAGGCTGCCTTTGTCCCCAGAGACTCTAGGGGTCCTCCCACCAACCCCATCCACCTTCATTCACTTCCCCAGAGCTCCGAGAAGCTTTCAGAGAATTCGACAAGGACAAGGATGGCTACATCAACTGCCGAGACCTGGGCAACTGCATGCGCACCATGGGCTATATGCCCACTGAGATGGAGCTCATCGAGCTGTCCCAGCAGATCAACATGAACCGTGAGTCCCTCCCCAGGATATCTTTTCCCTTCCGCTCACACAGGCCTGGGTTCAATTCTGCATCCGTCTCTTTTCAGCTCTGTGACCTGGTGGAAACTGCTTACCCTCTCTGAGCCTCAAATTCCAAACCTGTCAAATGAGGGCTGTAATAAGGGAGAGGAGTGCAGGAAGTTAATGAGGGAAGTATGTCAAAGAGCACAATACTGTACCTGGCTGGTGACACAAAGTGATCAGAGGGAGTGGGGAGAGTGGTGGTACACACCTGTAATCTCAGCTACTCAGGAGGCTGAGGCAGAAGGATGGCAGGTTTGAGTTCAGCTTGGACAACTTAAAGAGACCCGGCCTCAGAGTAAAAAAATAAAAATGGGCTGGAGATGTATCTCCATCATAAGAGTCCCTGGTTCAATCACCAGTGCCACTTAAAAAAAAAAAAAAAAAGACAAGGTTTATCGTGGAACCAGCTGGAAGCTTACATTAGGCTCCAGGTATAAACCCAGTTCACAGTGAATAAAACAGGTAGAAACATGTAGAGGCAGCACCATGTCAGATGTGTGGAAACAAGGATGTAATTCTCTGTCTTAGTCCGGGTGCAGGTGCAAGATGTTTGTTTGGTAGGTGAAGGGAGGCATCAACTGGCAAGAGAGGGGAGTGAGGTGGGAAGGGGTTGACACAGAGCGCACTCTCAAGCCAGCTGCCTCTCTGGGTGGCTGAAGGCTGAGTCTCTGTGGAGCTCAGGAAATGAAAACAGGGTGCCCACCTCCAAGGTCTCCCTGCTCCCCACCTCTCGAGCTGGGATTATTCCCCAGCACCTGCTGATCGGTGGCTGAAAGCTTCTGTGAGCAGGTGGAGAAAGCCACCTGGGAGTAGAGTTTGCATCTGCACAGCAAGGGGAACGCTGGGACCCGCAGCATCTTGGTCCCTCTACCTTTTCAGGGTGTCTACTGGTCTCTCCACATCTGCCTCTGTGACCCAAAGTGTCTTCCTCCTGTCTATATCTCCTGCCTCCACTTCCTGACCTGTCCCCTTAATCAACGTCTGGCCACTCCCCTGAGCCAGTATTTGTCATGGCCTCTGTCTTTGGTCACTTCTCTGTCCTCCTTTGGCCTTTGCTTATATTCTGGACCTCAAGACAGGCAGATCAGGAAGGGGTCGGCCATCCCCACACCTGCCTCGGTGGAAATGGGGAATGGGTGCATTGAGGGTGATCCAGCGCCTTCCTCTTGCCCCAGTGGGTGGCCATGTGGATTTTGATGACTTCGTGGAGCTAATGGGGCCGAAACTCCTGGCAGAGACAGCAGATATGATTGGCGTAAAGGAACTGCGAGATGCCTTTCGAGAGGTGGGTGAGGATCAGTGAGTGGCCGGGGAGGGCAGAGTATTTGAGGCCAAGTCCCATGGTGGCTACTTGAAAAGAAGCCTGTGCCCTGGGCCCTGGACCAGGGGAGGGAACTTGGACAGAGAAGGGACACAGAGGAAAGAGGGACACTGATGCTGAGAAAGGATCTCTGCCTTGGGATCTGTTGCTACTGGTCTCCATGCTGTGGCTCTGTCCCCTTCTTCCTTCCCTCTCTAGTTTGACACCAATGGTGATGGGGAGATAAGCACCGGTGAGCTGCGAGAGGCCATGAGGAAGCTCCTGGGCCATCAGGTGGGACACCGAGACATAGAGGAAATTATCCGTGACGTGGACCTCAATGGGGATGGACGAGTAGACTTTGAAGGTAGGTGGGGCTTGCAAGTGGGTGAGAAGCAGGCCAGCAGAGGCCATCCACAGAGCACTCCGACTGCGTGTCCCTCACACAGGCCTCGGTCCAGCCAGACTCTGCACTGTCCTGCCTTTCCGTGCACCCCGCCCTCCTCATCTGCCCACTGACCTCTCTGAATAAGCACTTCAGGTTCACTCCTGTCCTTCGCGTATCTCCCAGCTGCTGATTGTAGCTGTGGCACAACTCAGCCCTGAAACTGGAGGCAAAAAGGAACCCTGTTTTTTTTTTTTTTTCTTAATCTCTGTATTTCCTATTTAACAAAGCACCTCACACATAGCTAATATTGAGTAAGAGTTTTTTTTAAAAAAAGAATAATCATGATTGTTATCATTTATTGCACACTTTTCTACAAGTCATTGTACTAAGTAAATGTACATATATTACCTCATTTAACTTCGCAGTGATTCTTAGATTGTACTTATCTCCTGAAGAAATGAAAAAACTGAGACTCAGCTAACTTGCTCAAGAGTGGCTACTAGGAATCAGAGCCAGGCACTAACACAGGGCTGGAATCTTATCTGCTGTATAATCTTGTTCATGACAACATTCCAAATACTATGGAATGGGTGTGGGGGGGTGATAACCATGAATTCCAGGAATTTGCATTCTGAGCCAGACTGTGAGTCTGTCCAGAACATAAAGTTGGGAGGTCTTCAAGGGTAATTGGCCACACTTCCGGGGTAAGAATGTGACTAGATGGAGAGATGGCTTTTCTACCATCAGATCTGGAGAATCTCAGTTGCCCTGTGTCACATTGTCTACCTGCATGCTGTGGGTGATGGACCATCTCCAAAAGCCATTGATTCTACCACAATGTCTTTCTTGTGTACCTGCTATGTACTGAGACTTGGTTCCTACCCTCAAGAGCCCAAGACCAGCAAGGGAAACTGGAAAGCATGGGGTCCACGCCATGTTGGGAGGGTAGGATGTGGAGTGTGGAGGGAGCCCCTAGGCTGAGCTGGGGAGGAGCAGGGAAGATTTCCTCGAGGAGGTTATAAACGAGGAGAGCCCTGCAATATGGGTGGAAGCCACCAGGAGAAAAGGAAGGGGGGGCATTTACCTAAATAAATTGAAAGCTTATGTCACATAGAGACTTGCACATGGATGTTTATAGCAGCTTTCTTCATAACTGCCAAAACTTGGAAGCAACCAAGGAGTGCTTCAGTAGGTGAAGGGCTAAATAAACTGTGGTGTAAGAGGACAGTGAAATATTGTGCACCATTACAAAATATTGAGCCATCAAGCATGAAAAGACATGGAGGAACTTCAAATACATGTGACTGAGTGAAAGAAGCCAATCTGAAAATACCACACACTGTCTGATTCCAACTCTGACATTCTGGGAAAGGCAAATCTATCAGAAAAGATGAGAGGCTATCAGGATTGGAGAAAGAGGATAAGGAGATAAATAGAGTCCAGAGGATTTAGGCAGTGAAACTACTGTTTGAGACCATAAGAGCAGATGCCTGTTATTGTATGTTTGTCTAAAACCATAGACTATACAACACCAAGAACAAACCCTAAAGTAAATGTGGGTGTGGGGTCGGTCATAAGGATGGGTCAGCGTGGGGGCATCAGTTCAAATGTACTAACTACTCTGGGGTGAGACAGTGGTGGGGGTCGGGGGACCATGCATGTGTGGGGGCAGAAGGTATAAGGGAAATCTCTGTCCCATCCAGTCAGACTTGCTGGGATCCCACTAAAACTATTAAAACACACAAAACGACCACTGAAGTGTAGGGGGAGAAAAAGAAGCAAGAGAGGCAAAGGGTGCAGAAAATCTGAGAACACGGATGGAGAAGATGGAGCCCATGCTAGAAAGCGCAAGCACAAGCCACCTGCATTCTGCAAATGAGGTCTGTGTGGTCGCAGCTTAGACTGGGGGTGTGTGTACTGAGATGCCGGAGCTGTTAGCAGGACCAGATCAGGCAAGGCCTCTGAGGCCAGGACAGTACCTGAATGCCTTGGGGGGAGCCATAGGGGGTAAAGCAGAGGCTGCTGTACAGATTGGAAGCTGTGTGGAAAATAGATCAGAGGGGACCGAGTGGCTGTGAGGGCCTAGTGCAATCCCCGGCTGGGCTCTGACTGCTGCTGCTCCTGTACCCTTGCAGAGTTTGTTCGAATGATGTCCCGCTGAGGCCTGGAGGGCCCCATCAGGACTGCCAAGCTCCCAGGTGGGGAGGGGAGAAGAGGAGCCGGAGCTCGCCTTGCCCTGCCACCGCCGCAGCTGCCCCGAGCCCAGGATGTCATGGCGGATGGGGCCTGCCTGCACCGGGGGAGGTGCCCACCCCGGACCCCCACCCCTCCGCACTGTGAAAGACTCTCAACTCCTGCAACTGGAAAAGGGGGCGCCCACTGACGAGGAGGCCACCATGCCAAGCCGGCAGAGGTCGTGCCAGGCGCCAAGTGCCATGTCCCCAGCCACTGCTGGCTGGGTGGGCTAGGGAGCCCGCCAGAAGACCCCACACAGCATGTCTGCCCCAGGGCAGAGCCTCTCGATGCCCTCCTTAGCTCTATGCCTGTCCCAGCTAGCCTCAGCCCTGTGATCTCAGAATCAATAAAAATGTTTCCAAGAGAATGACAACTGGGGTGGTCTTGGCTTCTTGGTTAGACGGCGCACGCATTTCCCAAACACCACCTGCATGCTCTGAATTGGCTGAACTTTCCTGCATTTATCACACATTTATGGAGTGAGTGTGACAGACCCGTCCATTCTCATTTTATAAGCCTAAACCTGGTACCCCCCTAAGCTGGAGGCTGAGGGATGTTATTCAGCTGATCTGATTATGCAGGTCCCTGTTTGTTTGCCAGTTTCTATAAGAGGAGGTTGACGAGTGAGTAAGTGTCTAGCAGGGTCTGCACCGGATCCTTACTTCCTGGAGTATTTGTATTGGTCAGGAAAACAGACACAACATAAACACATCTATATGTGATTACAAATGCAGAGCCTGCTATAAAGGAAAAAGGCTGGGACCTCAGGCAGATATAATACCTGACCTGCTCTAGGGAGGTCGGGGAAGGATTTCCTGAGGAAGCGATGACAAGTGCTTTGGTCTGGAGGAAATCCCGAAGTGTGAGAGGAGACAGATGCTGAAACAGCTGCCATCCTGCACTGAAATGAAAAGCAGGATGTCTAGTGGTCAGTCCCTGGGTTTGCTTGCTGTGTGAATTTGGGCCAGTTGTGTCCCTCCTCTGAACCTCAGTTTCCTCAATGTGCCCACCCCAGCTCACCTCAGCCCTGTGATCTCAGAACCAATAAAAATATGGAGATGATAAAGGATGGAGTCAGGACAAAGTAAGCACACTTGGGGTATTGTGTCCTTCTGGGCCTGCTATTCACAAATATGGTGGAATTGTGCCAACATCGATTAGATCCATTATAATCATTGTAATTAATTCCTACCAGGGAAGGATTTTAGGAGTCAGGAGAAGTTTGAGAGCTTGGCAGGTCTGAGGAATACTTGGGCAGGTATGTATGGTGGCTGATGTAGTCCAAGCCATGAATTCTCTACCTCAGCACATACATGAATGACCTGGAGGATTTGTTAAACCACAGATCTGGGCCTCACTCCTGTGATTCTGGTTCCGTGTTTGGGTTGTGCTCCATGAATCTGCATCTCTAACAAGCTTCCAGAAGATCCTGATGCCACTGGCCAGTGGTCCACAGTCTGAAGAGATCAGCTGTGGGTCCTAGGCATGTCCAGGCAGCTGAGTCAGGCCGTGAGAGTGAAGAATGGAGCTGGTGGGTGGGCGGAGCCTCCCTGCCCCCTGTGCCTCAGCTGAGACAATTCTTGTCCTTAGGACTGGCAGGGAATATAGGATGAGCATGGGCCCCAGCCAGAAACCCAGGTAATCCCCATGTCCCTGAGGCCTGTGAGGCTGGGCGCTCCCAATTCACTCTAATAATCCAATTCTGAGGCTAAGCCCTTGGCTGTGTGCCTGTGCCCTGCTAGGCAAGCCTGCAACCCTGCCTGCTCCTGTGCCAGCTTAGTTCTGCCCAGGGACTCTGTGCTGTTTCATAAACACAGTGTCCTTGGCGGGAGGAGGGGCAGTCTGCAGGCATCTCTGTCAACTGGTAGGGTCAGCCCCTGGGGCACCGCAGGATGGGCCACAGTTAGGAGTGAGCTGGGACACCTCTGTCCCCAGTGTGTGGCCTTGCTAAACTAAAAGACATGGCAGCTGAGGTCATGGCAGGGCCACTGTTCAGAGGAAACTTCATGTTCAGGGCAAGGGGAGCCCAGGGACTGGGGTGCCAGACCCCAGTGCACCTCCCTTTCACCTGTGTTATATTTTAGGGCTGCTACTGAGATGGTTTGAATAAAGTGTTCTGTGACTTTTCAAGAACCAAGATGCATTTGCCTCGGTAGGAGTCCTTTCTGCCCCACTGTACCCTTGCTTTAATACCTCCCCTGGTATTAAAGCCCTGTGAGTCATCTTAGAAGAGCACTTATTAATAAGAGGCCTTGAAATGAGCCTGATTTTCCTCCTTGTGACTTGTAAAGCCTAATTCATTCACTCATTCATGTATGTGCTAGAATTTATTTATAGTGTAGTATTAGAAATGGAACCTAGGGCCTCATGCATGTTAGGCCAGCACTTTAACAATGAGCTATATCCCCCACCCGACAGATATTTATTGAGCTTCTACTATGTCCTAGGTGTTAGGCCAGGGTTCCCGTCCTCAAAGAGCTCAGAGTCTGGTGGGGGAAATAGATAAGAAAACAGATATGCAAGCACATGCCTGTAATCTCAGCACTCAGGAGTCTAAGGCAGGAGGATCACTTAGAGTTTGAGACCAGCCTGGGCCACATAGTGAGTTCAAGGCCAACCTGAACTACACAGCAATACCATGTCTCCAAAAAAAAAAACCAAAAAACCAAAACCAACCAACTAAACCAACAAACACAGATGAGGATAATGTACTAACTAGGGTAGCCTGGAGGCCAGAGGGGACAAAAACAGCTCCCTTTTCTAACTGGGCATAGTGGTGAACATCTGTAATCCCTCAACTCTAGGAAACTGAGGTAGGAGGATCAAAAGTGTGAGACCAGTATGGGCAGTTTAGGAATTTAGTGAGACCATGTCTCAAAATAAAAAATAAAAAGAGAGTAGGGGTGTAGCTCAGTGTGAAAATGCTTGGATCAGTCCCCAGTACCACACACACTAAAAAAAGGTACCTGATCCATTCTGTGGGGAAGGGGAGGGGAGGAGCAGGTTTGCTAAACCATGATGGACAGGTAATCCGCTGTCAGAAGAGGTGGGCAGGGACCGGGGATTTAGCTCAGTGGCATAAGTGCCTGCCTGGCAAGCATGAGATCATGAGTTCTATCCCTGATACAAAAAAAAAAAAAGAGGTGGGCAGGAAGAGTGTTTATGGTGAAAGGAACAACATGTGCAGAGGCTCAGAGTAAAGGGACAGCCAAGCCTTTTTGGTAAACTAAGCAGTAGTCCATCTGTTCTGCATACTGGCCTGGGAGAGAAGCAGAGAGAGGTGACACCCAACTAAAAGGCAGGGCCCAAGGCTACCACAGATCATAGGGTGGGATCTCTGAGGAACTAGCAGCCTTCTTATGTCTGTGGCCCACAACAGAAAGCCTTAGTGCCTGTGAAGGGCTTACCTTTGGGGACAGATCTATGTAGAGGGTAGAGGAATATAGAGCAGCTGGAGGTAACCAGGAAGATGCTGTCACAGCACCTGAAAACATGAGCTTAGGTCGGCATATAGCACACACCTGTCAACCCAGCTGCTCTAAAGGCTGAGGCAGGAGGATCTCAAGTTTGAGGCCTGCTCGGGCAACTTAGCAAGACCCTATCTCAAAATAAAATAAAAAAGGTTGGAGGTATATCTCAGTGGTATGGAACTTGCCTAGTATACACAAATCCCTCTGTCAATCCTCAGTTTAAAGAAAAAAAAGAGCATGGGCTCTAATAATAAAACAGAACAGCAGACATTAGGTGGCTGATGGAAGGGGACAAATACTTCCTCCTGGGGCCTGTGAAAATGTCTCATTTGAGTTTGATCATGCCTCAGGATGCTGCAAGAACTTCTAGGGCAAAGGAACTGCTCCTAGCAGCAAAATGAAGACTGAGAAACCATACAGGTCAGATCTTTCAAGTGGGATCTTTCAAGAGATTAAGCATAAGAAACAGAGGGATGGGAGGGGAATTGACAGACTTGAAGGGCTGGAGATGTAGCTCAGTGGTAGAGCACTTGCCTCGAACTTATGAGGCCTGGGTTTCATCCATAGCTTGTGCGCACGTGCACACACCCCAAAAAGAAAAAAAGTAGAAGAGACTTAAAAGATAGCAAGTTTTAAAAAAATGGGTCTAGCCAAATGATAGTCATGGTGTCCAGAGATGTGCACTTGGGTGGAGAAACCATAAAGAAACACGCAGGGATTTTTGTTACAAAGGTCAGGACAACAGTTGCTTTTGGAAAGGAGGAGGAGAGACACGCATGGGTTCTCTGGGGGGTGGAGCTCTGGTCTAATTCTGAACCATTACAGTGTTTAAAATGGTGCTGGCCTTATAATAATTCAGTAGGTTGTCTATTTGTTCTGTGTGGTTTTTTTGTTTGCCTTGTCTTATAATAAAAAAGGCTTACAAAATCCAGTATAGACACAGAAGCTAGCCACAAGGGTTCAAATCCTAGCTCTGCCACTTCTGTACTGCATCATGTGAGTCAACGATCAGCCCCTTTAGGTCTCAGTGTTCTCAACAGTAACACAGGGATGATGCTGTGGGGTTCTGAAAATCAAGCAAGAAGGGGCTGGGGATTTAGCTCAGCGACATAAGCGCCTGCCTTGCAAGCGCATGGTCATGAATTTGATCCCTGGTACAAAAAAAAAATTTTTTTTTTTAAAGAAAATCAAGCAAGATAGTATAGTTAGCCCTCCCTCGGATTCAACCAACCATGGATCAAAAATACTTGAAAAAAGAAAGCCAGATGCACACTGCTAATCCCAGCATGGCTGGGAGATGGAGGCAGGAGGACCACAGGTTAGAGCCTAGAGACCTGGGAAGCTTAGAGACTTGGCCAGATCCTGCTTCAGTATGAAAACTCAAAAAAGACTGGGTGGGGGGTAGCTCAGTGTAAGGCTCTGGGTTCAATCCCCAGTCCTATAAAACAAATGGATTTTAATAATAATAATTTTAATTATTATTTTAATAAAAATGTATCTATACCAGACAAGTGAATACAATACAATGATCGTCTAAACAACTATTTACATTAGGTGAACTAGAGACGACGGCAAGTGTGAAAATGCCATGCTATTTTATAGAAAGGGCTTGAGCATCTGCAGATGGGGTGGGGGGTCCCCCTGGATACCCAGGGACAACTGTATATGAGGCTGTCCTGGCAGGCAGAAAGCATTATGATAGCTTTTACTGTTGTCACTGTTGCTGTTGTTATTCCCGGTTCACCTCCCACAGTCTCCCATGGTCTTCGGGCCCTGTGCTTCCCTCTCGAGGAAAGGGGACGGGAAAGCCCGTGGCATTCTTTAATGGCTGTGCCAGAAGCACTCATTGACAGTGACAAGATAATCACAGCTTAACTCCGGGCCCTGGCTCAATGGCTAGGGAGTAGCTATGGCCCTGAGCCTCTTGTGTCTGTAGCGCTGGGTGCGGGGCTGGAATAATCCCTTCCACCAAAGGTACTGCCATCTGCTCTGACTGGTGGCTGTCTCTCCTACATGGGGGTCTGAGCGTCATGATCAGCTCTGCCAACCTTTAAGTTAAGGATGCATGTGCATAGGGTACATGTGGTAAGGAAGTTTCTTTGCCTCTCTGAGCTAATAATAGCCTCCTTGTCTATTATTAATGATAATAATTGCTTCTGCCTGTAAGGTAGTTGTGAAAACTAGGCAGGCTTGATAACAGAGGGCTCAGCTCAGTGCCTTCACAAATGCTGTTCTCTCTTTTTGGAATGCTTTTCCCTGTACTCTTAGAATAGCCAATCTTGGGTCAGGGATTTAGCTCAGTATCGCAAACACTTGCCTGGCAAGTGCAAGGTTGTGAGTTTGATCGCTGGCATAGAGAGAGAGAGAAAGAGAAAGAAAGAGAGAGAGAGAGAAATATTAATCATTCTTATTTCTTAACTTACCTATTGAAGGAAGGAAGCCATGACCACAGCTCATTTATGTTCTTCAGAGCATATATGAAATTTATAGCCTGAACCAGGTATGGTGACACACACTTGTAATCCCAGCACTCAGGAGGCTGAGGCAGGAGGATTTCATGAATTTGAGGGCAGTCTGGACTACATAAAGTGTTTAAGGTCAGCATGAACCACAAAGTAAGATCCTGTCTGAAAATAAACAAAAAATAGCTGGGATTTAGCTCAGTGACATAAGCAACTGCCTGGCAGGCGCTAGGTTGAAAGTTCAATCCCCAGTAGCAAAAAAAAAAAACCAAAAAACAAAAAACAAAAACAAAAAAACCCTACAAATCAAAATAAACAAAAAAATTATGACCTGCCTTGTATTTATTATATTTCAGTATTTTTTGTCCATCAAGGAATTTGATTTGTATGTGTGTATATATATTTCCAGGAAAAAGAATCCCAGCATTTTTGCTCCTGTATTGTGTTATTTTTTTATAGAACTTGGGGTTGAATCCAGGGCTTTCACACAGCAACACTGCCAACCCTTTTTTAATTATTGACTTTGAGACGGGGGTCTCACTAAGTCACTAAATTTTCCACATTGGGCTTGAGTTTGCCATCCTCCCACCTCAGCCTTTGCTGAGATTACAGGAGTGTGCCACCATGCCCAGTTTCCCTGTGCACTTCTGCCTTGCTTCGTGGTTCACGTGGCTCATGATGCCAGCTGAGGTTGTCAGTTCGATAAAACCAAGCTGATGGGAAAGGAGCAGATTCTGCTGCCTTGTTCCTAGCTCTCTGAGCTGTTAACTGTACCCAAGCCCATCGCACCTCACTGATGTAGCCCCGATGCAAGGGTCACAGCGATTTCCTCAGCTATGAGCTGATTGGTAGTATCACATTTTCAGTGTAACCATGATCCATCATCACCAGGAGGAGGTTGGCCTGACCAGGACCTGATGTTTCTCTCTGTTTTCAGCATTGTTGGTATTTCTGAGAGTGTTAGCCAGGACATTCATGTGCACCATCGTGGTGGTATGGAAACAGGGTGGAAAGACCTGTTTTGATACTTCAAAACAAAACAAAACAAAAACAGAGTCTCACTATGTAATTCAGGCTGAACTTGAACCCTCTATGTAGACCAGGCTGGCCTTGAAATTTGCAATGATTCTCCTGCTTCGGCCTCCCGAGTGCTAGGATAACACACGTGCACCCCCATGCTAGGCCATTTCAATCCTTTTTCTCTGCCACTGTCTGACATCCCCTGCTCCTAATGGTGGAGACCATTTTTATCTCGTTCACTTCAGGTTCTCGCAGGTGAAGAAGCCACTTCACAACCACTTACTGAATAAATGCGCACAATCCTTAAAAGTATAAATAAAGAGATTTGTTCACTTCCTTGTCATCTGGCTTCTCTGACTGGCAGAACACAAAAAAACAAGGATGTTGTCTGGCTTGTTCTCTGTGGTGCCTTCTAACCCTTGTGCTGGCTGGGCACATAGTCTATGCCCAGCAAATGCCTGTCGCATGATTGTGAAGCTAGGACACAGAGCTTGCATCCAAGAAGGACTCTCCCTGGTGACTCTCCTAGTCTCAGCTCCACACTGCAGAGTCTTTTTGGACCATTTCCTGATGCCATGGAGGCTCATAGTTGCAAACGTTGCCATGGAATGGGGAAAAAAGACAGGATTGGAAACTTGAAAACCTAAAATCTAGTTTTATTTCTTTATCCATGGCGGTGTTCACAAACGGTCCTCCTCACCCAACCACTCTCCCAATATACTTTTCTTCTCTGTAACCCTTTGTGGTTTGCATCAGCCACATTTCATGTGTTAACAGCACATGTGCCTCTGCAGGGCTGAGGCAGGAGGATCATGAATTCCAGACCATCCTGGGCCACAAAGTTCAAGGCCACCCTGGACTGAATCGTGTGACCCTGCCTTAAAAAAAGTAAAAATAACTACTATATGTGTTTAACATGCTGAGGTGGTATAGATAACAGCACATTTCCAAAATGGCAGGAAGATTTTACCATTTGGGATGCAAATATTGGCCATCAGGATCACATCTGGTTGCTTCATTAATTTGCCCTGCTCTAGAGACAGGACTGGAAAGAGCAAAGCAGCTGCTTTCTTTATGGGTGCAGTGTCACTGGGTGTATGTTAAGCCCTTTTTATTCAGCGTTTCATTCTATCTTGCCAACTGCCTCATTTTACAGGCCAGGAAACTGAGGGGAACATGAGTCACCAAGCTTGTACATAGAGTAGGTGATACGGATTATCCCCGGTCATGTTGTCACATACCTGCAATCCCAGCTACACAGTACCAAAGTAGGAGAATTGCAAATTCAAGGCCAGCCTGAGCAATGTATGGAGACCCTGCCTCAAATTTTTAAAAATCCAGCTGGGCATAATGGCACATTTCTGTAATCCCAGTACTCTGGGAGACTGAGGCAGGAGGATACCAAATTTGGCCTCTTGGGCAACTTGGTGACTTAGCAAGATGCTGTCTCAAAATAAAATAAAAGGGGATGGGGATGTTGTTCAATGTGAAGGCTCTGGCTTCAATTTCCAGTACTGAAAAATAAAATACATTCACGTGTAACAGTGGGAAAGGCAAGGGACATAGCTTAGTGCTTGCTTGATTTTCCAGTACCAAATCAAACCAAACCAAACTCAGAAGAGAAGTGACTTGCCCAAGGCCACCCAGGTGAGGATGTACTTGGGTTTTCTGTCCTGATCCTCAGCCACACTAGGTCTGCCTGGCTCCTCAAAGACTCACATCCTCCTGGGGAAACAAAGAATTGCCCATTCTCCCTCCCCAAAGTTGAGTCCTGGCCGTGCTCCTGGGTTCAAGAGTTCAAATTGCCTATGGGGTCAGGACCAGGGCCAGAAGACGCCCTAAACATGCTCCCCTCCTCTCCAGCAGCTCTGATCTCACTGTGCTCTAATTCCCAGAGCCCCAGGGTGAGGAAACTTGGCTTTGGGATCAGACCACCCACCTTGGAGTCCAAGATCCCAAACTGGCCAAGATGGGGGTGTATAGCGGGGGACGAAACAAGGCTGATCCCAGTCCCTTTTCTGTGTTTACCTTTGAACTTTTATTAGAAGCTTATCCTTAAGGGGGAAAAAATAGCCCATTAACTTAAAAATAGGCAAAGCTTAATTAATAGCACAGTCTGTTCTCTGATCCTTATCTGTGCAGGAAGACACACCCCTTTTCAGCTGTGTGGGTCGAGGTGGAATTACCTCTGGAGGCTCATAAACAGCTGCTCTCTCCTCCACTTTTGAACTCTGGTTCCCTCTGACTTTTCCTTCCCTTAGGAAGGGTTTTTCCCAACTCCTTAGTTGAGCCCTCTCCCATAGCCTTCTCTGTTACCAGGTTGCCAGTTTTACGTGGTATAATGGCATAATGACTTCTTGCGTGATTAATACTTACTATGCACTAAGTTCTTTTGTGAGCCAAGCACTCAGTCAAGGGCTACTAAGAGTCCTCTGTGGTGGGTTTCTAATTATTTCCATTTTACAGATGAGGAAGCTGAGTCCCCAAGAGGAGAAATGGCTTTCCAGAAGGCACATAGCTCCTTGAAATGAGCTAAGTCCGGAGTCCAGGTGTGAATGCTCCCAAACATCCTTGAGGACAATAACAATGACTACTATTACTGATATAGGAGTAAGAAACTCAGCCTACCAGATGTCCTGGATGAGTTCGTATTCTCTAAAATCAAAGAATGAATTTTAGGAACAAGGGTGGTTAAAAGCAGAGTATATTTATTGAAAGATACAGAAAGATATCTGTATATTTATTGAAAGATATTTATTGAGAGACACATAAAGGGTCTCGAGTGAGTTGCCAAATACCATGTCTTTTCTAGGGACTTCTATAGAGCACAAAGTGAGGTGGGTCCAAGGTGGGAAAAACATAGGAACTGGCAAGGTGGGCATAAGGTAGAACAGACCTATGGTCAACCAATAAGATCAAGAGTATAACTGCTCAGATAAAGTTCATTAATTGGGGACAAATAGGGAAATGAGTCATGTAGCAAGCGGGCATGAATACAGAATTGGGCCTTTACCTGTAGAGGGTTGGGTTAGTGGCTCCTGGCTTCCTCAGGATGATAGAGACCTAGTTAGACTATCAATCCCTGAGGCTTATCCTTAGGAAGTATGTGGATGCATCTGTTTTATGTTTTGTGTTAAGGTCTGGCTCACAGTTACAAGATATCTGGTCTTTTGCACTGGCTCCTTCGAGGGCCCATCGTGTCTGCCTGCCTATAATATTTCTACCTGACTCAGTTGCCTGTAACACTACTACTGCTGTTATTGCAATTATTAGTCATATTTTTTGTTTTGAGACAGGGTCTCACTATGTAGTTCAGGCTGGGCTTGAACTCACTATGTAGCCTAGGCTGGGCCCAAACTCACATCGATCTTCCTGCCTCAGCTTCCAAGTGGTGGGATCACAGGCATGCATGGGCCACCACACCCAGCCAGCTGTTGTTATTAAATTACTGTGGATTGAACATAGGACTTTGTAACTGAGCTACATCCCTAGTCCCATTTATCTATATCTATGTCTGTATCTATATCTATATCTTTGTCTATGTCTATGTCTACATCTCTGTCTTTTCTATTTATTTGTATTTATTGACAAGTTCTCGCTAAATTGCCCAGGCTGGCCTCAAACTTTGAACCTCCTGCCTCAGCCTCCTGAATAGTTAAGATTACAGGTATAGTTGCCTATGATTATTATTATTGTGCAACTGGAGATTGAACCCAGGGCCTTTGCACTAAGCTTCACCCATGGATTTTTATTTTTAAAAATTGTTTTTTGGAGATGGGTCTCCCCAAGTCACTAAGTTGCTCAGGCTGGGCTCAAATTCAAAATACTGCCTCAGACTCTGGACTAGCTGGGATCCAGGGGTGTTGACCAATCTGGCTTGTGACTATTTGTTGAGCATTTAGCTATGGGCTCAATGGTCCCAAGAAGCTAGCTTTTAAAAATACATCTTAAAAAAATAAAAAAAACAGAATATCTTTTTTTTCCTTGTTTAAAACATGTCTTATTTCTCACAATCCTTTGACATATATACATTATTTTATTTCACAGAGGAGGAAACTGAGGCTCAGAGAAGTGAATTTATTTACTCCAAATCACATGGTGGTATGTGGTAGAGCTGTGATTTAAAGCAAACTGGATCTGATAGGTAACTTGGATCAGAACCAAAGCAGTGGATTAGAAGCCCACCCCCAAAAGACAAAAACTGGATTTGTGCTCCTTTTTGTGTGATTTGGACAAATCACTTAATCCTCCTAAGCTTTAGTTTCTCGTCTGCAAAAAGGAGACATTGCCTGTGTTCTCACTTCTTGGTGTGGTTCTGAGAGCCAGGCGGGTGGGAACCCATGTGTGTTAAGAACTTTCTATGAGGAAAGCCAGGCGTGGTGGCTCATACCTGTAATCCCAGCACTCAGGAGGCTGAGGCAGGAGGATCTTTGGGAGTTTGAGACCAATTTGGGCTCAGAAGTGAGTTCAAGGCCAGCCTGAACCCCATAATGAGACACTGTCTCAAAAAGACAAATATAAATAAATAAATAATTTTTAAAAAGAACCTACTATGAGGACCTGGCTGGATCCTTTGCCTCAGTTCTAGATGGAATCAAAGTGAAATTTGTCTTTTTAAAGTTCCCTTCCAGGTTGTCTGTATTTTCCACAAAAAGTGTCTCTTGTGAGGGGGATGGTGTCTTTTGCATTTTAGGAGAGAGGAAGCTCAGAGAAAAAGGGAGTTACATGGCTGGGAGAGAACTGAATCCAATTCTGTGTCACCCTCACATTGGTGGTTCTAAGGTCAGCTGCCCAGGGCTCAGATTCCCAGCTTTTTTGTTTGTTTTTGAGACAGAGTCTCACTTTGTTCTTCAGGCTGGTCTTGAACTCACAGAATGCATGTGGATTGTCCAACCTCAGCCTCCTGTGTGTTGGGATTACAGTGCGCGCCACCATGCCCGGCTCCCCTTTTATCTCTTGCACCTTGCTCCATCTCAGGCCTGAGTCCTGCACTTGAGAAACTTGCTCAGCTGCTAGAAATTTGACTCCCCACCCCAGTCACCCCTTGTCCCTGGAGACTATCCTGCCCTCCCCAGCTAGACTCTTTCAGATGACTGATGAAACCGTATTCTGTAGGCACCAATTCTGCTTTCAGGAGCACTGCCTGCTATCTGAAAACTACCGGGACCTGTCCTTCAGGGCTTTGACTTCCTCAATTATAAAATGGGGTAGTAAACCATGGGGTTTTCAAATGGTGTAAGAATTGTGTGTGATAAGGAAGGAGGAAGGGCTTGGTGAATTTTGACCCAACACTTCTGTCAGGGGATTCCCTATTAAATGATACCAAATTTTCACTAGCCCATGGCAGTTTTGTACAGTCTACAAAAGGACTGTCACACTCAAAGGGCACAGGGTCCTTCAGGAGGAAGGGGTTAAGGAAGCTAAATGATTACCTTAGTGATTTTACTTATCAAGAATGCTGAGGGAGCTGATCATGGCTGCACACACCTGTAATCCCAGCTACACAGGAGATTGAGGCAGGAAGATCAAAAATGCAAGGCCAGTCTGGACAATTTAAGAAGACTGTGTACACATAAAATAAAAAGGGCTGGCAATGTAACTCAGTGGTATGGCATTTGCTTAGCATGTTAAAGGCCATGAATTTAATCTCTAGTACTGCAAACGAAAGAAAAAAAAAAAAAAGAAAGGAGCTATGAGGTCATTCATAGCATAAAAGCATAATTCTAACAACCTTTTACAGTACTATAAGGGGGGGTAGGGTAAAAATTGCAGAAAGCAAGAACTCTGGAGACCCTTTCATTTCAGGATGATAATTGGTTGATTGCTTGGCTTGTGCCAGGTACTACCAGCAAAAATAAAATCAGATCAAATTAAAATTTTCAGAGTTTATTGTGCTTACAAAAGAACAGTCCATGAATCAGAAGACTGCAAACTGAGACTGGCAAGACATCTCCATTTATAGCAGTTATAGACTGGTTTATAAAGCACAAGAGAGGAAGTATTTTGACCTTTTTCTAGTTTGGCTGTCACATATTCTTTCTAAGGCAAACAGAGCTGTTTAAAGTGACTTGTCTGTAGCTGATTGGGTTAATTCTATTGAATCATACTGATAACTAAAAACTTACATGGTTTTTATGTTTGGAGTTAGTACTTTGGGAAAAATCAGGATGAATTAAATTTTGGCTATGTGGCTATAGGTGACCAGTCCTGGGTAAACTATGCTCTCCATTTTAGTTTGTCTATTTACTTAACAATTCTAACAACTTTATTATACGCATTGCCACCTGTTCCTTATCCTCTTCCTCCTGTTCTGTAATTCTTAAATCTATATTTTGAAATAGGAACAATTATTGTCTCTATTTCATAATTGAGGAAACAACTTGCTCAGTGTTATACAATGAGGAAGTGGCAGAACTGGTCTTGGAACTCAGGCAGCCTGACTCAGATCCCATTCATTCTGCCTCCAGGGTCTGAGAATTTACTTTTCCAGCAGAAATGGCTTAATTCCTGAGCAGCCAGATCTCTAAAAGGGGGCCCAGCTCCTTGGTACAGGCCATTCAGGTAGGAATGGAATCTGAAGAGCTCACGTGAGTCTCGCAAAGATCTGGGGGACAAAAGAAACTGAAGGTTAGGCCTTCTGGGGTTTCCTCAAAGGTTTTTATCCATTTTTGTGATTGTTTCTCCTTTACTTGCAAGCAACCTGAACAGGAGCTCCTGCAGACAGTGTAGTATGCAGCTAGAACACAGGCTCTGCAGCCCACCTGCCAAGGAGGAAGGAAGCCTCATCACATGTCTTGGCCTTTGTTTCCCTTTTCTACCCTGTTCCTGCTTTATATTCAAGCCTCTGTGTTTAAGTTTCCTCCAAAAACCGGAGTTTCAGAGAGGAGAGTGAAATTTTAAAAAATCCAATGTAGACCCTCCAGGTGTGCCCTGGGAGAGACGCAATAGGGGAAAAAGTGGGATAATGAGGGAATCTATGCAAAGCTCCCCCTGGGGCTGAGGATGCAGCTCAGCCATACAGACTTTACCTAGCTCACCCACAGCCCTAGGTGGTTTCCAGCACAGCAAACAAAACACAGACACACACACACACACCCATACACACAACAAAAGTTATTACTGTCTGATCTTTATTTAGCCTCCCTTTTGGTACTCTTTTGTTCCTTTATAGCACTTAACACTGTTCTAAATAAGTAATTAGGTCTTGACTTGTTCCTTCAAAGTCTGATTCTCATATTGGTACCCGGGGTGTATTTTTGGTCACTGCAACTAAAACTTGCTCATCACTTAGTAGGCAGAGTTGTAAGGTAAAATGCAAGAAGTCCGGTTAAGTTTGAATTTTAGAAAAAAAAATTAGTATAGGTTCTATTTATCTAAAATTCAAATGTTAACACGACTTTGTTTTACCTCTAAATCTGACAATTTTAGTAGTAGGGACAGGTTAAGTATTTTTGGGACGAATGATTAAACAAGTGGGGTTTTTTTTTGGAAGGGGATGATTGGCTCTGCCTTACACTTGTGCCAAGACCTTTCGGCAACAGCTTCTCTCTGAGCCAGTTTTCTCATCGAAATAATGATAATTTGGGCAGAAACCATAGTATACGGATGGACAAAACGCTAGATAAACTATCAAGAGCAGGGAGGGCGGCCAGGTACTTCAGGTCTCTAAACAGGTCACCGCCCGCAACTAGTGTTGCCCATCGACCCCCAGGCTCTGAGACCAGGGGGTTGCTATGGAGACACGGGCTGCCAGGAGCCCCTCCCTCAGAAAGCCACGCGTTTCCGCTGCGTTGGAGCCTTGTGATTGGACGGCCACCTGGACTCTACCACCCGCCCCGAGCACGCTAAGGGGTGAGGGCGGGACCTTATCCTCGTGGGACTCATGCCCTAAAGAGTTAGGGTGACGGGCATTTCTGGAAAGGCTGAGTCTTCTACTTTACATGAACCGGGGAAAGGGTGGTTTCTTTAAACTGAGAAAGTGTGCGCTGCTTCTTCTACTACAGTTTATGTTAATATCGCTCCCTGAGAAAGAAAGGGGGCGGGAACGACAGCAACGCCCCCTTCAGAGCCTAGTCAGTCCCAAAAATCTGGAGTACCGGAAATGCTGGCGACGTGTCAGTGCGCCCTACCCTAAACCTTCCCCCCAGGCCACCTTTCTCATTCAACTATGGGATTCCGGGGCCGCCTGGGCGCTGCACCCGCCACTTCCGCACCTAACCGCTGATTCAACCGAACTCACTCCCTCTGCGCGCGCTCCATCTCGGGCCCTGTGGTTGGGTGGGAGCCCAGAAGTGGCCACGCCCCTTTCCGCGCCTACTGGCCAATGGGATGGAGGCTCCCGGCAGGGTGGTGGGTTATTAATGAGGACCGTGTGCTGACTGGTTGCAGGGTCCTGGCCGGGGGTTGGACGGCGGGGTAGGTTGTTCCTGAGGTGGGAGGTGGCACCCGTGGCTGAGCAGGGGGCCTGCGAGCGACATGTCCCCGGCGGTTGAGGCGAAACGGCCAGTGGCGCTGTCTGATTGAGTTCGGGGCGGCCTGGCGGCCAGCCGAGGACGAGGGTCGGCAGGGGCTGTCCCTGCAGTGGTGGCCGCCATGCTGAGTCCCCGGGCAGTTGAAGGAGCCGCTGTGGCGCTTCTGCGACTGCTGCTGCTGCTGCTCCCAGCGCTCCTGGAACCCTGGCTTGGCGTGGTCGGCGCGGCTGGGGCCGGGCTACCTGAGAGCGTCATTTGGGCAGTCAACGCGGGCGGCGAGGCGCATGTGGACGTGCACGGGATCCACTTCCGCAAGGACCCTTTGGAAGGCCGGGTGGGCCGAGGTGAGACCTCCTCCGCCGAGCCGCGGGACCGGGGGCCCAAGGTGCTGGGTGCAGCCCGCAGATGGCTGCGGGTCCTGAGCCCCGTCTTCGACTCTGGGGCCACGTCTCGAGCGAAGTTTCTCTCCTGTTTCCTAAGGGACCTGGTCTGAGCCCAGGGCCTAGCACCGGCTCGAAGCTGCCTACCAAGAGCGATCGAGGCAGAACGTGGACGAGAAGTTATATTTGGACCTTGCATCCTGTGTTTCCTCAATCCCTTACCTAACCCAAATTCAGATAGTAAAAACAAGGGTGACCTGCTGCCCCCTCGTCTCGCCAGTTCTCGAGGGTGTCCCTGGTCCTCTGTGGAGACAGATCCTGGTAGATGCCAGCAGATCCAGAAATCAGTTGCTTTTCTTGCACCTTTTGCAGAAGCAGGACTTCATTCTTGGCCAGAATAGCTAGGAATCCTCGAAGAGGTTGGACCAGGAAAGTTTGCTGGTAGCCTCCTCCTTCACCCATCCTCCTCTGGTGTGAGGAATATGTATGCCTAAAAGTAGAAGCCACCCAGGGGTGGTTATATTGGAGCCATCCTGCTTGTGAGGCTGGTGGCAATGGGTCAACTGGTGTAAGATCTGAATGTCAGAGTGCTACAGCCTACCCCAGGTGGTCCCAGAAGCATGATTCCAGTTTAGAGGAAAAATACTTGTGACTTCACTGGCTGAGCAACCGTGGTTTTTACAGTTTCACAATTCCTAAAGGTAGTTTGTGTAGGACTTGCTAGAGGATGTGGCTAAAAATGCAGATCCTTGGTCCCCATTCTAGTATTATAATATTGTCTAGTATAATATTTTTTTTTCTTTGTTGCGACCCGGGTTTATACAAGGGGCTTCTGATGTAGGCCTCTCTCAGACTCTTTGGGGAAATCTGTTCTGGATTGTTTGTTTCTACTGTAAGTGGGGTTGGAAAACAGGTTTAAGAAGGAAGTTCCTAACTTCATGTGTTGAAAGGAGATTAATGCTCTATTCTGGGTTCAGAGACTGCCAAATTGGCAATAAGCCGCTCTAGACAACTAAGAGACAGACTTTTTCTCTTTTCCACGTTGTCCAGATTTGGTGTTTGGCCTTTTTAAAAAGAGTTTTAACTTAGCATCTTGGAAGTTTGTTATAGTAAGAGTTTATTGCTTTTCTACATGTGAGGGTCTTGGGACACAGGGCTGTGTTCTGAAGCTTTATGTTTGTCTTGGAATTTACTTAGCTCTGGCATGTAGGTCTTAGGAGCCTGGGTTCAGCTGAGTCAGGACTTCAGGCTTGCAGCAGGCAAAGCCAAACTTTATAGGTCGTTCCTGTCTATATCATAGACCTTCCTCTTTTTCTGTGAGTGGGTCAGGGAGGAAGGAGCCCTTTGAGGAAACTAGACAGTTTGTGGACTTTGCCTGTTGAGATAACTGTGGTGAGGGTAGTATGCAACTGGTTTCTTTCACTTAATAGATACCAGGCTTTATGTTGGTAACTTTGTTCTGTTAGGTCCCTTGTGCAAAGGATAAACAGATCACAACCCTTAGAAATTCTGATTTTATTTGCTGGTACACACATTGATTTGTTCTTTTTGTTGTTTTGACCCACTCAGCAGTCAGCCATGCTATGCTGTCTGTTCTCATGGTGGCAGTTCCTTGGGAGGAGTTTAGTGTAGCAGGTAAAGTCACATGAGATCTACCAGAGCTCATGCATGTTGGAGCCCTATTTTGGACACTGGCCTTTGGGGCATTGTATAGATAGGAGGCTCTGAGCTCTGTGGTCTGCCATTCTGAGTATACTTAGGCAGTGTTAGGAGGAAAAGGGTAAGAGTTGCCACATGGAGTTGGATCAGTTGCTGCAATATTGCTTTATCAGGTTCCTGAGAGTGGCATTTTGCTGGCAGCAGGTCTGAGGCTGAGATGTGCTTAACCTTTTACTCAGCTTTCTAGTTTCTTTGGTACTTAGGAGTCAGCTCCCCCAAGGGAAGTGCAGCTGCTTACTCTGCCTTTCCTCCTCTACCCTGCTTGGATAAGGGTGTGCCAGGTATTTGGAGACCCTTGCCTCATGCAGCTATTTACACTAATTACTGTAGGAGCTGTGTATCTTACTTCTTTTCCCATGTGCTTGTGATATTATTTCCAGTATTCCAAGCAAAGTTTATTATATGTTGAATGAATTCAGGTATTTGTTGCCAAGTTAGTCAGATAAGGATTTGGCCTGCTTTTGAACTTGCTGTTTTTCTGTGGTTTCTTTGTAGTTCAGCATTCTTGTAACTGAGTGGCCCAGGGCACCTGCTGGCTTATGCTTTCAAAAGCATTTTCATAATGTTTATTGAATTTTATTTCTACCTTGAGGATAGCTAGTGCTTATAGCCTGGGAAAGGTGTTTTTCAGTTTGCTTCAACAGTTGAAAATACCACTATAGAAAGTGGTTCAGGGGCTGGGGATTTAGCTCAGTGGCTTAAGCGCCTGCCTGGCAAGCACAAGGTTGTGAGTTCAATCCCCAGTACCAAAAAAAAAAAAAAAAAAAAAAAGAGAGAGAGAAAGTGGTTCAGAGCCAAGAATGGTAGCACATGCCTATAATCCTGGCACTCTGGGAGGCTGAGGCAGGTGGATCTATAGTGTGAGCCCAGTGTGGGCAATTTAGCAACTTAGCAAGACCTTGTCTCAAAATAAAAAATAAAGGCCAGGCATGTAGCTCAGTTCAGAGGCCCTGGATTTAATCCCCAGTACTGCCAAAAGTTAAAAGAAAAACAAGAAAAGGAAAAAATGTTTAGCCACACTTACCTTGAGGTTTTGGCAGGCTGTGCTTTCCACATTCTTTTTTAATTTGCTTTTTCTGGGTTCTTTACTCTGACTAGGAAAAGACCTAATTATTTGGCCTAATGACACAGAATTTGGCTTGGCTTTGGGGGAAGGCTGCTTTCCTCTTCATTGAAAGATACCTGATGAAGTTATATAATCTTGAGGAATTTGCTTTATTTCTCTGCGCCTTGTTTTCCTCCTCAATAATACTTCTTACGCTTTAGAAATTTTTGACAGGGTGCCGAAAACTTTTCAGAGTAGGGTGTAAGTGTCAGTCTCTCCCTCCCCGCCCAGCTCGATGACCTTTTACATGGAATTAAAAATAGGGCAGAACATGGCCCCATGAGGGAAAATGCTGGCTGGGGACCTGAGCCTATCAGATTACTAATTCTGTAGTCTTATGGAAGACCCTTTTTGGGCAGCTTTCCCAAAGGATTTGGGAAGGATTTGGCCCAAGGAGATAAGAGTTTAAAAGATAGGATGAGAGATAGAGTGTCACTGCTGCTCTGATTTGCTTATGGCCCTGCGATTTGTTTAGAATTCTCTCCATGTACTGTCACCTAACAGGCACACTTCATTTGTGGCCACTCCCAAGTACTGGAAGTCCACAGTTAGAGGATTTAGGTCATTGAATCCCTTGCCTTGATCCATTCAGAACCATTCCCCCATCCAATGCTGGGGATGGAATCCAGGGCCCCAGCTCTTTCCTTTTTTTTATACTTTGAGACAGGAGCTGTCTAAATTGTTCAGGCTGGCCTTGACCTTGCAGTCCTTCACCTCAGTTTCCTGAGGTGGGATTATAGGCATGTGCTACCATGCCCAGGCAGAATTAGTCTTTAGGAACAGCTTTACTTGAGGCTTAGTGATTCAGAAGAATCATCTAATGATCGGAAAGACTAGTGTCAGGGTGCTGAGCAATGTTGCAGTGCCACAAAGAATTTTATGGCACATAGAACAGGTTTCTGCTCATCCTGGCCTCCTGCTTCTGTGCTTCCCAGCTAGTTTTCCAGTTTTATTATTTCCTTCTTTTAGTTTATCTCTTAGCTTCTCAGAATTCAGGCATTTATTTAATGCTTATTGTTTGTATGTCCTTATTCAGCTGCCATAAACAAATTTCTTTAAAATACAATGAAGAATACAGTCAGCACACTGCTCAGAAATCTGTTTAGTTGTAAAAGGGTTATGAAGAAAGAAAAATCCTTCATGTTCCTACATCTTTGGGGCTTGGGCAAGTACATCTTTGCTTATGGCTATTCTTACTTAAGGTTTAAAAAGAAAAATACTTAAAGGTAATTGCAAGGTTGTTAAGTAACTTTTGTTTACATGGCTGAATTCTGGAAGCCATGGGACTGAGAACGCTACAGATCACATTACTGTCAGTTTCTCAATTTTTCCATTTGGCAAGAAAAAAAGATCTCCCACACATGCACACAAACTTTTCTGTGTATCAATAAATCAAATCTAGTTAATGTTCCAAATTTGGAAGGATCATAGTCCTCATGGTAGAAGGAAATTCTTAGAACTCATTTGGAAGAGAAACAGACATCTTTTAGTCTTTATAGGTAAATGTCTAGGGGAAATGGGTTTTTAAGTCGGGAAAAAGCTGGGAGGTGTTAGCAGTGGATCCCTTTGTGAAGTTACCCTTCTTTGATTTCTTGAGGAGGGATAGGAAGAAAAAAGTGACAAGTGAGTTTCCTGTTTCATTGTCTCATCAGCCCATCTGATCTCATGGGTAGTGTCACAGTTAACAGTTATGTTTATTTTGTGGTGTGGGGGGCTTGACCTCAGCCCCTGGGGTCTTAGTTAATCTTTTACCTTTCACCACATCCGCTTTTGAAATTTTGCTGATTCAGAAAATAAATCCCTGGGAATGCTGCTCATAGGTATCTCCCGAGAATTTACCATGTGAGATTAGAAGGCAATCTTTTTATTTTTATTTTTTTGAGACTAGGTCTCAAGAGAGGGTCTTGCAAGGTAGTGTAGACTGGCCTTCAATTCATGGCAATTCTCCTGTTTCAGCCTCCTAGAATGCTGGGATTACAGGTATGTATACCTCCATATCTGGGTAGGTAACTTTTTTTTCTTGCTCAGTATGATTCCTTGTCAGTTTGTGTAATATGAAAGGTACCTACTGAAGACTTGGGATATCTTAAGCCAGGACTGCCAATAGGCCCTTGTGGACTCTTTCATTCAGGGTGCTGTAGCTTCGAGCTGAAAACGGCATGGTTTCTCTGCATTGACGTTATTGCCATTTGTTCATCCAGCAAACATGCTCAGAGGCCACTACATGCCAGGCACTATACTGGGTGCAGGAGCTACAGAAGAACTATTCTGTTGGTTTAGCTAAGGAAATAAATGTTCAAGAGAATAGCTGGAACTTTTTGAGTCTGTGGGAAGCAGGATAGGCTGATTGAACCTAAATATTCTAAAGAAAATTAGAGCTTATCATCCTTCTTTTTATGAGCTGCTTGTCTTTGCCAGCCTGGGATCTTTTTGAATGAAAAGTTTTGAAAAACCAAGACTAAAATCTTATTTGTAGTAAAGACTTTCCTAGCCAGATAATCCTGTTTAGACTCTGTGCTTTTTCTGATTGAGAAAAAAACATTTGGACTTAATCACCTCGATTAGAGTTCCGGACTGTCGCCCTGGTTACAGGAGGTTTCTCTGCAGCTCTCCCTCTGGGGAACCAGGCACCTGCATCACAGCAGTTTCTTCACATAATGAAGTAGACTTGTTCTCTTCCCATCTTTCTCCAGACAGCTGGGGGAAGTTATTTTAATGTGCTTTATAAAGCTTGCTGTGACAGTTATAAAGACTGTTGGGTGACTAGTGTCTAGTTTCTTTCATGTTACTCTTCCATGGTAATGGTTATCTGATTCCTGCCTTTTTGTGAGCTCTGCTTGGAGGTGCAGAGGGACGTGGCCTCTTCCACTTGGAGGGTGATTAGCATTGCCCTGGAAATGACTGACATTTCTGGGATCTCTACTCTTTTATGTCTTGCCTCCGATGTCCTTTCTCTTTGTCTTTGTCCTCAGCCTCAGATTATGGCATGAAACTGCCAATCTTGCGTTCTAATCCTGAGGACCAGATCCTATATCAAACAGAGCGGTACAATGAGGAGACTTTTGGCTACGAAGTGCCCATCAAAGAGGAGGGGGACTACGTGCTAGTGTTGAAATTTGCTGAAGTCTACTTTGCACAGTCCCAGCAAAAGGTAAGGCCCAGTCAGGCCCTGCTTGACCAGAGGGACATTGCTACTCTTAGATAGTCCTCTGTTATGATGCCTGAGAGTGTAAGAGCCTCCCTAGAGAGGCTATGTGCTTGCACTTGGGGGGTTTCTTTTGAGGTTGGCATCAGAAACGCTAGAATGCTAGTTCTTGGTGACTAACTGGTCCTATTAAGGCCTTCCTGGTTACTGTCTCCCTCTGTAGTTTTAAATGCCTTGTTGTTTTTAGCTCTATTCTTTTCTTCTGCCCTTTCTTGTAAATTTTTCTTCCTTTCCATGCTGAGCTTTGTGTTTCTGTTCTTTGTATGAAACCTCCTTGGCAGTGAAGCAACATGCTTTTGATTTGGTTCAGGTAAAGGACTCTAATCACTGTGAAGTATACCCAGACTGTCATTTCTTAAATTATTTTTGAACTTGAAGCCTAGGTAAGTGCATGATCTCCAATTCCTTAAAGGGTTTTGAAGCTGGCAGTTTTGACACTGTTTCACTTTCTAATCCTGGAAGGTATTTGATGTACGACTGAATGGCCATGTTGTGGTGAAGGACTTGGATATCTTTGATCGTGTTGGACACAGCACAGCTCATGATGAAATCATCCCTATGAGCATCAGAAAGGGGAAACTGAGTGTCCAGGGGGAGGTGTCTACTTTCACAGGGAAACTCTATATTGAGTTTGTCAAGGTAACTCCTCACAGAGGGAAGGCCTTAAGAGAGTGGGTGAGAGGAAGTTGTTTGCTGCCATCTGGGGCTCACCCCTCTTTCCTACTTCCTAGGGGTACTATGACAATCCCAAAGTCTGTGCACTCTACATCATGGCTGGGACGGTGGAAGGTAAGTTGGGCTTTTGACTGCTTTTTGATTTGTGCTGAAGGTTAAGGTTAAGGAAAACCTTGGGAAATAACTGGTCGTTATTTTAGAAACACTTTTAAGCCATATTGTGGGAAATTCAGAGTTGGATGAAGACATAGTATTATGTGGTACTAGCCACAGGCTTTGAAGGAAGGTATGTGTTTATATTTGCTGCTATCATTTAATCAGCTGTTTCATCTTGGAAATTTTTTTAACTTCCCTACAAGCCAGGATTAATAAAGTCTCTATTGGGGTGCCTGATTTTTGTAGTCATTTGGAATTGCCTAAAACTTGTCCTGGATATTCCATTCCCTTGTTTGATATCTATTTTCTAAGAGAGAGGGCGAAAGGAAAAATTGCTTAGGGTTCTGGTAGGTTCTGAAAGACTCCAGTGTTAGGCACTGCACTGGGACAAAAAGTCATTTATTAATGTCACTTTGACCTTGGATCTAGTCTTAGGTATCTTTTTTTCTCAAGGTTTAGATTATCCTGGCTGCCAGCTTTCCAGGCTGACCTTACAGAGAAAGCTTGTGTCTTAGTGGCCTTTTCTCCATCCAACCTCTGTGTTTCTCCAACTCATTTTAAATGCACTGAGGATCTCATCTTGTCTCAATGTCCCCCTAACTGCTGATATGACAGTTAGGAAGATGATATCTTATACCAAACGGCTCTGTGCTTGAATCCACAAAGAACAGACAAGACAAGTGCAGTGTGGGCCAGAGCTCAGAAATCTGTAAAACAACTCTTTTGCTGTTACTGTGTGAATTGACAGGAAATGTGGGCTTATGGGAGGGAAGAGAGGAGTACTTGAAAGGTATTGTCCCTGTTTAATCTAGATATCTGAAGAAGTAGGGCAGGAAGGGGAGAGAGCCACCTTTAGCTAATTTTTAATTAAATCTGAGGAAGACTAGCGTTCATAATGCTCTGCTGTTCTGTAGGCTAGAGACTTTTCTGCTATTTCTGTTCCTTCCTGTGGACACTGATTAGGTCACAGGAGGGTTGTGCCACCCCCCCTTCACTGAGTTTTATCCTAAATTGCCCAGGCTGGGCTCAAATTTATAATCCTCCTTCCTTAGCATCCCACAGTGTGGGGATTACAGGCATGTACCACCGTTCGCAGCCGTAGGATTCTCCTGATTACAGCTCATTGCTGTTCTTAAGGGTCTTACTTAAATGCTATAGTGGGCCTTACTTAATAGTTATTTTCTTTCTTGTGTTAGATGTACCAAAGCTGCAGCCTCACCCAGGACTGGAGAAGAAAGAAGAGGAAGAAGAAGAAGAAGAATACGACGAAGGGTCTAATCCCAAAAGACAGACCAATAAGAATCGGGTGCAGTCAGGCCCCCGCACACCCAACCCCTATGCCTCAGACAACAGCAGCCTCATGTTTCCCATCCTGGTGGCCTTTGGAGTCTTCATTCCAACCCTTTTCTGCCTCTGCCGATTGTGAGAATAAGTGACTATCCTGAGCAGGGTGGAGGGGAATGGGAAAGAAACCAAACATGCTGGTTTGGTTTCTGTATTTTTCACAATGACTAACAGTCTGCCCCACCCCCAAGAAAAAAGGAAAAAAAAAAGAAAGATAAAGAAAAACCCACAGACACAAAAGGTAAAGGAGATAAAAAGAGGCAGAGTGAGTGGAGAATCACTTTCATCCACCACCTGGTCCCAGACCTGCTTCAGTCCTAGTCTTCTCTCTGTGGCTGGCTCCCAGCTGTCTCTTTCCTCTCTGGGGTACTTAGGGTAAATGGGTCCTTCCTGACAAGGATCCTCATTTATATATGTAGCGGAAAGGACTCTGAACTCAGAGCAGTCCCAGTTCCTTATTTAGTTTAGAATTTAGCAGCAAGGAAATGTCATCTTTATTACCTGAGAAGACCAGCAATGGGAGCTGGATATGTTCTGAAGTCAGGGCCAAATTTTCAGATGTCCTGGGAGTCAAAGAATGTGTTTGTGAAGGTGTATAGGATATGTGGTAAAGCCAAAAGGAGTTGAAATAAGCTTAAAAAGTAAATACTTGTTTACTTGGAAAGCTTTCTAGATTAATCCAGTG
Source organism: Hydrochoerus hydrochaeris (assembly GCA_004027455.1). Lineage (NCBI taxonomy): Eukaryota > Metazoa > Chordata > Mammalia > Rodentia > Hydrochaeridae > Hydrochoerus > Hydrochoerus hydrochaeris. Next base: position 35,254 of record PVLA01009829.1, read on the forward strand.
ATGGGTCCATCTCAAGTATTTGAGCTTTATCATTACTTATCTCCTTGACATGTGCTAGTTAGAGGACTGTCAGGTATCCAACATGATTAGATTAGTTTATGTCACATCCTCAAATTGCCTCTGACTTGTTACCACGGCAAATCATTTTTATTTCAGTGCCTGTTGGGGCCTTAATTTCTTTTTAGTTTTTTTCTTCATCTGTCTCATTTAAAATTTCTGCTCCCTGTTAACCATCCCAACTAAGTTATTACCAAAAAGGGAAGGAGACATAGGGATTTAGTTCTCTGCTTAAATGTCTTCCCCTCTACCACCTCACCTTGTTGATATATCCCTCCCTGGATCTCTGAGCCAGCAGCCAGGAGGACCTGACCCAGCAGTTCTTTACTGGCCCTTTTGTAGGGTCTTGCTGCCAGGGGACAGGGATGCTTTCCAGCCTGCAGCAACAGAACACTTGACCTTAAAAGTCTTTTCTGGTCTTTGGATTAGAAAAGGCTTATGTTAGTGTAATTTAAGAGCAACCTCAGAGACTTGAGCCCTACTAAGTGACTGACCACTGTTTAGAGTGTCTAGTATCTGATGTTCATTTATCCCTGCCTCTGTCACAGTTGTCACAGTTCAACCAGGAACTAGACTGCTGTAGGGAACAAGACTGATTAGCTATATTGGTCCATCAGTTTCTTGTTGAACTTAATAGTATGCCTCTCCGTCCTTTTATCTCCTTATCCAAGTAGCAGTCAGGTTCTTGGCATGATGGGGTTGAAAGATTCCCAGTTGGCCATAATCCTGGCAGCTCTGAAAGCTAACCTTAGCATCTAAGTGTCTGTCTCAAATTCCTGGCAAAATTTCTACAGGAAATGAAGCTTCCCTGTTCCTCTCCTTTCTGACCATGGTCATCCATTTCACAGTTAGGGCAATGTGAGGTAGGAGCCAGCCAATCTAAAAGGAATTTTGTGGATGGGAGGCAGCAGGATTAGCTTTAGTCTGGGCTATAACAGTATAGAATTTTGGGCCAGGCCCATATTTTTAGAATGTGTTTAATTTTGAGTTTGGCTTATTGAGACTTCATATATTTGAACTGTTCCTTATGTGACAAAGTAAATAGCTCTTGGGTTCATGTCCTGGCTTTGGCTCTTAATGATTATTCCAGGCCAGTGTTTATTCATTTAAGAATTGTAACCCCTTATTTTTGCCATGACTTGGGCCTCCATCCTAAGGTGCTAAGTCAGGCAGCTGGAGGGCTATGGCCTGAGGTAGCAGTCAGGAGCATTTCCTAGAATGCTTCTGAAGCTTCTCTGCTTCTAAAAAAATGAGGTACTGTAGCCCTGGTTTTGGGGACCACCTGCCTGGGATGGTAGATGTCTTGACTAGTTGGGCTTTTGGTGGTGGTTTTCGTTCTTTTTCCATCATAACCCCCAAAGCTGTGGGCCACTGCCAGTGGATAAGACAAAATGAAGGACTAGTTGCCTACATTTTGCCTTGTTTGTTAGTTTGCCTGGATCTCTGAGGAAGGAGGGGACGGGTCCCGCCTCCTCACTTTAGCCCATCCCTTTGGTGACTCAGTGTCTCAGAAGGAAACCATGACTCCTGGGGCCATTTCCTAACGGTACTGTAAGCCAAGGAGCTTTGCTTCTGCCTATTTCCAAGCCCACCCCTTTCCCCAGGGATAGGGATGGGTGCCTTCCTCTCTGGTTGTGTCCAAAAGGAAGGAACATCTTTCTATGGCTAACAAAAGCTAAAGGGGAAGTGAGGAAATGGGAAGAAGTGTGGTGGGGGCTGGGGTAGGTTCCCCTGGAGCTGAGCCCACCCAGCTACCAAGTGCTGCGTAGGGCTAGCTATATAGCTGGCCTGTGATGCTGAACTTGAAAGCTTTTTTTTTTTCTTTTTTTTCTTGGCCCCTCCAAGATGATATAGGTACATGAAGTTTGGGTTAAAGAAATGGGATGGGGCATGCTTTATTTTTGTATTGTGTATGCTAAGAATTACTCTGTTCATCTTTGCTTTTTGCACTGTTTGTTCCCCTATCTGTATTTTTTAGTTAGTGAGAGAACTGAGAGGCTGCACTTACAGTGAGAGAGGGAAGGCCAGGGCATTTCTACTTGATTTACACTCTGTCCCAAGTTTTAGGGCCTGCTGAACCCAGCCGGTCAAGACAAGAACAGACGTGTGCCTCTAGTCCAGTGTCTGTGAGAACCACGGAAAGACATCTACTGAAGATGGACCGAGAGGCTGTAGTCTGGTCTGGTTTGGGTCAGGGGCTAGCCAGTCTCTAACCAGGGCCTTATTCATGCTGGCTGAAACATTGTGCCAAGAAACTCTCTATGGGGTCTGTATCCCTTAAACCAAATCCATTTTTCTGAAAAGTCTCCACTCCTGAGCAGGAAAAGTTGCTCAGTGGATATCCTAAGCTCTGGTGATGTAAAAGATAATCTTCAAGTGGCAGTGGTTGTCAGACTGCCAGGAGGACCATCCTTGACCTGCAGGGCCATCTGTGGTTTGGAGGGTATGGTCATGTTTTCTGGCTCCCACTGCCCTGGAGATCCTGAGGTCACATTAGAAGTCTTGTGGGCTTTGATGAGATGGGGTAGTTCTTAGTTAAGCTTATCTCCCTCTTTCTGTGCCTGGAAACTGATCCAGTTTTGGAAGTGTGGCTTGACTTCTTTATCTTTTTGGAGAAGCTTCTGTTTTAAGGAATTTCTCTTTTTGGCCTGCCTAGCCTCTTCTGGGAAGGCCTAACCCTGGCTTCTAGAATATCAGCTGAGAACTTCAGAAAACAGCATCAGTATTTTCTTTTTCCTAGCACTTAGGTCCCTTTCTCTAGAAATTGGCTCACCAGGGGATGCCCAAGGATAGAACTAGCAGATTCTCTCCCTCTTTGGGTATTGGGGAAGGACCCACCCCGGTCAGCACAGTGCCTTTTCCTCTCCTGCTCTGAGCCAGGGTGGGCATTCCCTCTAGATTCAGGTGTGTGTGTGGGGTCCCACAGTCCTGGCCTTGGGGCTGCTTCCCTATGCCGCTTGCCCTTGGCTGGCCTACTCTAACATAATTCAAGTGTCTTCTTGCCTTGAGGAGCCTTAATGGCATCATGTGGCAACATGTAACATTGCCCTCCATGCCTCCAAAAGGAATTAGGAGAGCAAGTGAAAGACTAATAGATGCTCCTATTTGTTTTGTTTCTTAAAGATAGGGCTGAGAGAGGTGTGCTGTGGGCCTCCAACTATGGCCCTGGAGGAAGGAGACTGGGGTGAGACTAAGTGAGGACATTCTGAAGCAGAATGAGAAACACCCAGGACCTACTCAGAAATCTGCCTCTCTTTGGGGGCCAGATATAATTAGGGATCAAAGAACTGTAAGAAAATCGCAAAGAAGCCTTAACATTCAAGCTTCAGAGAGACCAGAGCAGTTTTCCCTTTCAGTTGGAGCTAGGACTCTGTATTTGGACCTCTCCTGGGGTAAGAGGGCTCAGTTTCCTTACCTTGTGACAAGAACAGCTTGGCACCAGGGGGTCAGCAGTCTGGGGAGGGTGGGTCTCTGCACATGGGAGGCTTGCTGCCCTTCTACTCTGTCATCTCCAGCTGCATTTGTCCAGCTTGCTTTGGGTGGCCACATTATCTTGATAAGAGGAGATGATTGGGGGACTGGCTGGGTTGGCAGGAAAAGAACAGGCTGGGTCTCTTGGGATGGGTTCCTCCCAGGAGTAGAAAAACAAGGAGCCAGGATTGTACTGGCAGCCAGGGAAACACTACTAGTGCCTGTGTGAGTTGGCAGAGAGGGCCTTGGCACCACTCGCATGCAGGCAGTTTTGTGAGATGGGAGCTCATACCACAGAAAAGCAAAACTCCATTCTCACCTCTATTTTGAGCTTCAGTACTTTATTTCAATATGAGGAAAAACAACAACAAACTGAAGTGTGCTTTCCGTCCTTTCAAAGGACAACTGTCAGGAAAGGAGAGGCTGAGTTGCCAGGTAGGAGGGGAGAATTGGCAAGAAAGGCATTTTGGCAAAACCAGGAAAGATATTACTGACTCCCCTAGTGTGTCATGATCCAGGGAATGAGAAGAAATTGGACCCTGGATTGGCTCCCTCCTTGGATTTGAGGAATGTTACTTTTTCCTTCCACGAAGGTCTCCCAGGCTAGATCACCTGCCCATTCTGGGCTCAGGGTAGTCTCTTCAACCATCATTGGCTTACCTGGCTTGTCAGGAAACCAACCCTGCCCTTCCAAATTGGGCCTGTGCTCTATTTGGTACAGAGTATCAGAGAAAGTGTTGTGTTCTTGGTAGCCCTTGTAGCTCCTACTCTATAATAGTTTCCCATCCTCTCTTTGCAGAGGTCAAACCAACTCTTTGTAGCCACAACGTGCATTTACAGCAGCAGCACAGCAAGATGTACTTGAGGGGCTTTGAACCTGGCTGGCCAGGGAAGCAGTGGGGGTGGATAGACCTGTCTTTCCTTCTGGGCTGTCTCCATCTGTCCCTATCCCTTCTGTGCCCCCCCCCCCCAAAAAAAGTAAAAACATCAGGATGTTTTTCACTGTCCATTGCTTTGTGTTTTAATAAACAATTTGCAGTGACACTCTGTGGTGGGACTGAGTTTGAACTTTATTACCAAGAGGTGATATGCTGGTAGAAAGAGGGAGACCCAGGGAGGGCTTCCTTGGTCGCAATGAGTTTGGCCTGTTTGGCCTTGTATCTCTTGCTTTCTCTTTGCTAGGGCATTTGTTGAAGAGAGTGATATCCTGTAAAGCCTTGCCTGCCCATTTTGACCTGCCAGTCAATGAAAAGTGGCTTACTGTACTTTGTCTCCGCTGTCACTGGGATACTGGCCCTGACCATCCCTCCCCCAAGAATACCTGGCTTGCAGCTGCTGTCCTCTCAACTGTTCCCTTAGCCTCCATGATGGGCTAGAAACAAGCTAAGTTACAGGGTATTTTTCTCTCCTTTCTTTTTGATGAGTTAGCAGTAATGAGTATGCATTGGGAAGGGCAGAATGCAGGAAGAAGTTTTTTCTTATAATTTATGGGCAGTTTTTTACAGTTGTGGAAAATGAAGCCCAAAAAAGTTTAGTAATTTGCCTCAGACTGGTCAGTAAATGGCTAAGTCAGGATTTGAGCCCAGTGTATCTGCCACCAAAGCCCATGCTCTAATGGTGTAAAAGCAGTAATTATAGCTATCCTCTATGAATTCTTGAAATGGTGTAGGCCAAATACTTTTAACATCTTAGCTGCCTAATCTTCTACAAACCCACTGGTATCCTTTGAGAGGTGATCAGACTTGCCCAAGGCCACAGAGCCGGCCAAAGGCAGAGCTGAGATTTAAAGCTGGACTCTTGCTCTTAATCATTATTCTTTGGCTTCTCATTTCTCCGGGACACTATATAAGGTGGCTCCAGAACCTCCATGCTGTATTTCCCCTCTCCTGGCAGGTATGAAGGCTGCTGCCGCTTTGGGGGACAGGGGTGTACGTACCCCTTCAAGCATTCAGCTCCAAGAATGAGGCCAATGTGGATGGAGTTATCTCCAGAGCTCAAATGATCCACAAGGCCCACAGAGCCTCATTCTAAGGTTGAGCCTACCCATAACTGAAGTTCTTTACTAATTCAGATTTAGCTGTTACTATTTCAGGTACCTTTGGATGAGCTGCCAAACAGGGAAGAGACCTGAAGAACCCCTGCTCTAGGGAGTTGCAGGGAGGGAAATTGTCTGACCCAAGATCCTGGGCTAAGTGCCGGGTTTGGGTTGGACCACTCCGTGGGTCCAGATCTTAATCTTACTAAGGAAATCAGGCTCCCGGTTGGCTGGAGCCAGTGTGCCAGACCTTTCTCCATACTTAGTACTGCCCCCAGCCCCCACAGAGGAAGAGAGATGAGATTTGCCAATGCTTACTGGAAAACTTGCTGTAAGGGGGATGAGGGGTCAAGGCAGAAGTAGGTGGAAAATGGAGGTCCTAGAGCCAGCAAAACCCAATCCGAGTTTTGTTTATTCCTAACCACTTACATTGTAACTCCGCTTGCTTCCATTTGCATTTGTTGTTTCCTCAAGCCCTGGTCCCCAACTCATTTTCTTTTAGCTCTTGACTTGAGTATAGTTTTCAGTCCCTGCATTCTCCCATCCATCTCGGTGGCTGCATCCTGCATAATGTGCTTGCATAGGAGTCCTGGAGAAAGGCCATTTACAGTGATGACCTTCACTGGCACGCTTGCCGGCATCAGCATAGCAACCCCCCATAATGGAAATTGAATTCAAGGCCTTGCACTTGCTAGGCAAACGCATTACCACTGAGTTATATCCACAGGTGCCCCCTCCCTATTTTTTCTTCCTATTTTCAGACGAAGTCTCACTAATTTGCTCAGGCTGGCCTTGAACTTGTGATCCTCCTGCCCCAGCTTTTAGAATAGTTAGTATTTATAGGCATGTACCACTGCACCTAGTATTTTTTGTTGCTATTTTGTATGTCTTCTTTATAACAACCCTAGGCAAAATGGTGACTAGCAGGTTCACAAGAGAAATGACCTGCCCAAAGTCACATAGCTGGGTTGTGGCAGAGCAAATCATGGTTCTGTCGATTCCAAAACCCATACTTTTAATGCCATGATATACTACTTTTAGAAAGGAACCTTGTAGCCAGATGTGGTTGTCACATACCTCATTCTGGGTGGTGAAGGCAGGAAGATCTCTGTGAGTTCCAGGCCAGCTTGATATACATAGCAAGACCTTGTCTCAAAAAACAAGCAAAAAAATTTTTAAGACTCAGTGCATATGCTGATTGCCGATGAATCTGTTATTAATTACTGTACCCTTCCTCACAAAAAAAATCTTAAAAAACAGGTAACCTTTTAAGATTTAGTGATATAAGAATATATCAATGAATACATAAATTTTTTTTAAAATTATATAGGGCACAAAATATGAAAGTCTTTATCTCTGTCCCTCTAATTCCTAAAGGATAATACAGGTGATAGTCTGGTGTGTATCTTTCATTATATATATATATATATATATATATATATATATAAAATTTATAACAAAATATATACAAAAAATATACATACACAGTGTTTTTTGAAATGGGATTCTAAATATACTGTATATAATTACAGTATATCTTAAGAGAACTTTACTTAATATGTCTTAGAGAATTTCTGCATATACATAGGTTGGTACGTAGAGATTTCCTTTCAAGGGCTACACAGTATTTTATGATTAGATTGTGATTTATTTTACTAATCCCTTACCAATTAACATTAAAAGAGTGCTCATGTTTTGCAAGTACAATTTGCTGCAAGGAACATGTCTGTGCATACATCTTTGTGCATATGTGCAAATTTTTTTTCTAGAATTCCTTTAAGGAATTATTGGATCAAACAATACATCCATTAAAACTTTTGAAAGTACTGCTTTCCACAGGGCTGTATGAATTTTTACTCACCAGTCATATTTTAATAAGACTTTGAAATATGCTAGAAACCTTCTGGAAGCAGGTGGGCTATAAATAATAAATTAGTGTTTTTTTAAAAACCCTCAGCCAGGGAGTGAATAACTTGGCTATTAGAGAAATGACTGGCTCTCAGTCCCAGCACAGAAGGGGTGCCTGCTGTCCTAGCCCTGGCCTGCTGACTGCACGGGTGCCATGTTCAAGGAGGCTGTGGAGAGGATTGTGTTCCAAGTCTCAGAAAAGCCCTCTTGTGCTTACTTTGGCTGCTCCAACTTAGCTCCACCTGCCTGGCCTGATGTGAGGCAGAGCACCTGGCTTCTCTGGGACTGCCCTGGAAACCAGCCACTGTAACAGTTCTTACAGTGGCTAGAGGAACTCACAGAGTACCCAGCTGGGGTGAAAGGGAGGCCAGCTTTTGTGTTCAAGGCTCCCTGTGTATAGTCCTGGGAAACTTTGGTGTTAATTTGTGTGTGTATGTGTGTGTGTATGGCTGAGGATTAAACCCAGGGCCTCTGCAATGAGCTACATCTCCAGCCCTTTTTAAATTTTGAGACAGGGTTTCACTAAATTGCTCAGGCTATGGTCAAACTTGGCATCCTGCCTTAGCTCCACAGAGTGCTAGGATTACAACTAGTTTGGTGACCCCCTTTGTGGCAGTGCTGGAGATCAAATCCAGGGCATTGTGTATGCTAGGCAAGCAAGCCCTCTTACCACCTTAGCTAGTCCTGAGGCTGCTTTTAAAGTTTAGGAGAAAATAAATGTATTTTGGCACAAAGTCTGCCACCTAGACACAGAATTTAATATGTTTTCTTTTTGAAAAAGCTGGGCATGATGGCACTTGCCTATAATTCAGCCATCAGGAGGAACACCAAGGGTTTGAGCCAGCCTGGGAAACAGCATGAGGTCAAGCCCTGCCTGGCCTACACAGGAAGACCCTGTCTTACCACCACCACCACCACCAAAAGCATACATGCAGCCCATGATTATATGCTTGTGATAAAACAGTATAGAAGTAACTCCCAAGAAGTGTCAAAAATGAATATATTCCTTTTAAGTCTTAATACTCTAATTTCAGAAGTAATCAAGGTTAATATTTTAATATATATCCAGACTTACTCCTTTATATTCACAGAAACATCTATATTTTAAACAAGTAGCATCTGTGCCTTGCTTTTATATATGTAGATATATGTACACACACTACACACATTTATTTATTTATTTATTTGCATAGCCAGACATGTTCTTGCTATGCAGTTCAGGCTGGCCTTGAACTCACCATGTAGCCCAAGCTGGTCTCAAACTTGCAGTAATGCTCCTGTCTCAGCCTCCCAAGAACTGGGATTAAAGGTGTACACCATCACAACCAGCTTCCACTCAACATATCTTCAAAATCTTTCCATACTAGTACATTTAACTGAAGCTCAGTATTTTTAACAGCTGTACAACATGGACTCAACTGTAATTTACAACAATTAAATCAGTGTTAAAAATGTTGTTGGAGTGCCAGGGGTTTAGCTCAGTGGCGTTAAGTGCCTGCCTGGCAAGCACTAGGTTGTGAGTTCAATCCCCGGTACAAAAAAAAAAAAAAAAAGTTCTTGGGGTAAATATCTTTGGGTAGACATGTAGGTTAAATTCCTGGGTGTGGAATAGCAGGTAAAGGAGTTAATACACTTGTCTCCATCCCTAGAAAGAAAACTAGGATCCAGGTAATTCTAGTTTTGGTGCCCTGACAACAAATATTCAGTGAGCAAATGTGCAGGGACTGCATACTCAACCACATTCTTGGCTATCACAAATACCATATTCAAAGTTCTGGAAATTCTTCAGGAACTACTCATAGTTGAGTGGTTTAAAAAGTTGTCTGCAAAAGAAAAAAACTTTTTTAAAATACATTTTTGGAGCAGTACGGTAAGTGCCATAGCCAGTTTCTCAAGCGGCAGGTCAACGGTAGAAAAGAACTTGGCCACATTACTGTTCCAATTAACTAACTGGGCAGCTGGGTGGAGTCAGGTTTGGACTAGGAGGAACACTTCAAGGCGGGGCAGCCCGTCTCAGTCCCCTCCCAGCTTCCTCCCAGCAGGTGAGAGGGACCCAGCACTGCCCTAACTCACGTCTTGAGGCTGAGGGTCACAAGAGGGCTGGGGTTTTACTCTAAGTCTGGCTGACAGGTGACATCAAATCCAGCAGACACTTTACATAAATCAGCTCCAGGCATCCGACACAGAAGAATCCCTCAGGAATCCCAAGGGGCAGCCTTTCCCGCATTGGCCTCCACTGGGGTAAAATCATAGTTAACTTCTAAGGTCCAGTGCAAACGTCACTTCTGTGAACCCTTCACCCCAATCCGGCCCGAACCAACCACTCCCCTGTGCTCTCCTAGCACCTCTGCTGCACTTCATACAGCAGGTCAGGGAAGTTTGTCTTCTGGCTTCTACTTGCTGGCCTGCCATAATGAACTGCGTACTTCACAGTCTTCCGGAAAAAGTGGTAGTTCCTACATGGAGGATAGGGAGCAGAATTTGTCTCATTCGTTCCTTATTGAGCACTTATTGTGTGTGCCAGGCATTTGCCAATTTGGCAGTACAACGGTGGTGAACAAGGTAGACCCAAACTCCACCGTCATCCTTAAATTTCCTGTAGCCTAGTGCAATGTGTAGCCCAGGACCTGGCACAGGAAGGCTTAGTTCTTGCAATCTAGTTGGAAAGCTTGTCTTGAGGCTGCCTTTGCATAGGAAGCACTGTTTTAACTTGTATTCTATGCAAACTACATTAAATGTTTTTCACGATGTCTTTTCAGTTTATATGACAAATTCATTGGACCGTAAGATACGTATTTTATACTTGCGGGGTGTCACTGGAAGCCTGAGCGACAGTGTGGAGGACCTAAGTCCTGCCACTCACCCCCCCACACACACACCTGGCAGAACCAAAATTGGAGAAAGAACCTCCCCGCTGCCCCGCAGGCCCCGCCCCTTCCCGCCCCCAGGTGGCGCCCGGCCCCGCCCCTACTCTCCATAGTTACGGCGCTGTGGAGGCGGCGGCCATCTTGGCGGCGGAGCGATGAACGGGTCGAGCCCCAAGGCTTCGGCCGCGGGGACTGCAACTGGGTCCGGGAGGCTAGTGGCTGGCAAGGAGGAAAAGAAGAAGGCGGGGGGCGGCGTCCTGAACCGGCTCAAGGCGCGGCGGCAGGCGCCCCAACACGCGCTCGGCGACGGCATCGGGACGGTGGTCACCGAGCAGGAGCTACTGGCGCTGGACACCATCCGGCCCGAGCATGTCCTGCGCCTCAGCCGGGTTACCGAGAGTGAGTGCTGCTTGGGCCGAGCCCCGGGCCCCCGTAGCCTTCAGCCGGTCCGCCCACGAGAGGGCCCACCCGGGCCGCTGCCCGGCCAGGCCGCGTTTCCCACTGCTCGCTGCCCAGTCCTCCGGGCCGCCCTTGCCGGGGCCGAGTGGGGAGAGGGTTCTCCTTGGGCTTGGCTGCAAATGGTCCTAGAATTTGGCCAGGCCGGCTTCCCCCTGGCCAGACCCAGTGCGGCAACTCAATTTGTCGGTTCCTTCAGCCCACTACCTCGCAGCCATCGGCGAAGCCCCCACTTGCCCGCCAGGCTCCCTCCACGCGCCAGTCCCCAGCTCCCGCGGCAGCCGGCAGCTGGGCCATATCCCCTACCTGCAGTTCCGCGGGGCGCTGGGCTACGGCCCCAGGAGGCCCTCCCCCCACCCAGCTCCCTTAGTCTCCTCCCCTTTTGGTCTCAGGCATTGCCCTATTGTGTGGAGGTGGGCACTTCCTTCTTCCGCACACATCGCCGCGTGGTATTTCGTGCAAATTTAAAAGCTATGCCACCAAGAAAATCTTAATAAAGTTTCACTGTATGTACAAACTCCCACATGTGAACGTTGCTCTTGCCATTTTTTTTTCTAGTGAATTGAGGGTTATGTCAGGATTTCCGAAAGGCAAATTTTGCATAATGATAACCCTTCTAGATCTTTTCATTGATGCGAGGGAAGGTGGGAAGAATTATGTTGTGTACTCTCTGTTCTGGATGATTTCTCTTTCTTTGCTAAGCCAACCGTTTGACAGTGTTTTGCTATTTTCCCCTAGGAGTTTACAGTCAGGTAGTTAGGTCTGGCTTCCCCTATCCACCCCACTGATTTGCACACTTCCAGCCTGCTGCCAAGAAGGATGCCATAGTGTTGTCTGTAAATTTCTTTAGACCAGAGCTGCTCGAATGTACCTCAGGTTGCTGGTGACAGTGCCAGTGATTTGGGAATGGGAGTTCTGGGAAAGTGCATTTTGATCTAGCCTGGCCAAGGGAATCTGCATATGCTAAAATAGTTTTGATTTTGGATATTTCGATGTCCCTGACCCTGCAAGCCTGAGTGCTTCTTTAGACAGTACTGTGGCAGAGTTTTACTGAAACTGAAAAAGGTGCCTCTGTTCTTTAAGCTTTCATTCGGGGCATGGGAAGAATAGAAATACACAGCGCCTGACCTCTCTAGACTCATGGTTGGTTGCTCCTGTTAAGGATGAGTTGGACATTTGAATGCCTGGCCCTAGAAGCCGCAGTCTCAGTGGGCACTCAGATCCCATTTTGGGGCTTAGGAGTGGTGTTGTTGCCCAAAAACCCACTAAGGCAGCTCCTCAGAGAAAGCCACAGATCCAGAACATGGATTTTTTTACTCTTGTTAAAATTTCATCAGTTCTGTTCTCAAGTTATTTATTGAGTACCCTTTGAAGACACAGAGCCAATGTCAGCCAGTTTTGGATTTACAGAATAAGCAGTAGCTCTGAAGTTTGCCATCTTATTTAAGACAGCTTGTAAAATATGAAAAAATAACACAAACAAGCAATCTAGGATAAAGTGTCAGAGTGGGTCAAGGGGAAGATGCTGTCAGGAGTAAGAAGAAGTCAATGGAATTTTCTTTACTGGATACTATTTTGAGGAACTTCTTAGGTTGTTATAGGCTGTACTTCAGTGTTTTGTAGTTGGCCCATTCATTCTGCTGCTTTGTATATGAGACCTACCATGTAATTTTGTTTTGTTTTTTTTTTTGAGACAGGGTCTCACTGTGTAGTTTGGGCTGGGTTTAAACTCAATATGTAGCCAAATCTGGCCTCAAACTGATGATCCTCCTCTCCTGCCTCAACCTCCAAGTGCTAGAATTACAGGTATATGCCTTCTCATCCTGTCTCCATTGTGTGATTTTGTACACTGCACCAGCTAAGAATGTTTTTTACCTTAAAAAGTGGTTGAAAATAAGTTTTAAAATTTGTAACATGATATGAAATTCATTTTTCAAAGCCAGGCATTGTGGCATATGCCTGTGACTCCTGCAGTCTTGAGATGCTGAGGCAGGAGGATTACAAGTTCAAAGGAAGCCTGGGCAACTTAGCAACTCAAGGAAACCAGGTTTCAGAATTTAAAAAAAAAAAAAAGAGGACTGAGGATGTAGCTCAGTGGTACTGAGTAAAGGTACTGAGTTTTGATTCCCAGTATTTCAAAAACAAAAAAACGAAGAACAAAAAAAAAAATCATATTTCAGCATCTAAAAATACAGTTTTACTGGGTGCAGTCATATTCTTTAATTTACTTAATATCCACTGATACTTTTGTGCTGCAATGAGAGTTGAGTGGTGGTTAAGGTAGACTATGTGGCTGCAAAGCCTAAATTATTTATAATTTGACTCTACAGAAAAGTTTGCTGACCCTGCTTTCTCATACTCATGGCTTGCAAACATTGTATTATCTGTCATCATTATGTTTTAAAATAGACTAAAAAAAAATTCCATCTTGTTCTCATATCCAGATTGATAATGATAGGGTGGTAGATGTTTCAAAAGAAATCACACTTGCCAGGCAGGCGCTTACACCACTATGCTAAATCCCCGGCAAAAATCCTTTTTGTATCCCTGTTTCTGAAAGTTTTTTGATATTCTTTGATCCAAGTCCCTGCCCTGTATTGCTTTTATTTATTTATTGTTGTTTTGTTTTTGAGACAGGGTGTTGGTATGTAGTTTAGGATGGCCTTGAACTCACTGTGTAGCCCAGATGGGCCTCAAACTTCTGGTGATCCTCCTGTCCTAGCCTCACAAATTCTGGGATTCACAAGTGTGTTTGTTCTGTGTTTGTTTGTTTTTTTCTGTTTGTTTCTTAGACCTCCTGATTCTCTCTGTATAACTTTGTCTTATTTTAGCACCAGACAATGTTATTATGGAGGAGTAGTATTATAAATAAATAGCATAGGAAAACAAAACAAAACTGAGTTTGCTTCAGAATTTGAGAATTAGGCCATGAATACGTGTGAATTGTGTGAAGCCCTGGGTACCATCCCCAAAGTTGCAAATCAAACAAAAAGTGAAGCCAAACCAAAACAAAAACCTTGAGAATTAAATCATATTTCAAGGGATTATATAACTTGATCTGTCTCATTTTCAGATTATTTGTGTAAACCAGAAGACAACATCTACAGTATTGATTTTACTCGCTTCAAAATTCGAGATTTGGAGACGGGGACAGTGCTTTTTGAGATTGCCAAACCTTGCATTGCAGGTAGGCCTCAGTGTTGTAGGGTCACCTGATGGTTTGAGCAAAAGATCTCTGAAAGCCGAGTATTTGTGTGCCTTTCCATCCTGTTTCTTGACCACTATGTGTCCTGCTTCCATGCCCTCTTCCTGTAGCATGTCCTGCCGCGTGTGCTGGGTTGTGTGTGTGTGCTGGTGTTTATTGCGTGTCTGTACTGTGTTGGTCATTGTTTGCATCACTTTATGTAATCTTCACACTTCTGTAAGAAGGAGGAGCTGAGACTCAGAATTTCCAGGTGACACTTTTCTGAGTCCTGTATTCTTTCATCATATCATATTGCTTCCAGTTAGGAAAGGAAATTAAACTGTAATGAGAAATCTCACTGAGGCTTGAGTCCTCTTGGAAAGGTGATACTGAGGATTCCATTCTATACCATGAGGTAAATTTACCTGTCCTCTCATTGTCTCTAAATAGTGCCTTGGGTTTCCCAGTAGGCTGACATTTGGATTTTTTTTTTTTAGTAAAAGTTTATTCTTACATATATAGCAGGCTATAAGATAGCACTTTATCTAAGCTATTGGTTGTAGAAATGTTATGGCAGGGAATCCAGCTGTTTAATTAGGAATGGCATCAAGGGTCTCCATCATCTCAGGCACAAAGAACAGCTGGCTTTTTGCTAGATTTCATTTCATCTGTGGCCAGGGAGCTCTTCTTCATCGTATTATTTGCTTTTAGGACCTTGAGTTTTCTCTGCCTCTTTCTGTTTGAAGGTCTGCATCTTGGGCTATTTCAGAGCTGCTTGTTGCCACCTTCTGGTTCACACATGGAACTTGCTACCCCTCTGTACCTCTGCTCCTGAAACCTTTCAGTTAAATCTCCATTTCCTAGTACAGAGAGACAAACCAGTCTGTTTGGGATTTTTTAAATTGATTTTTATTAAAATTTTCCTGTACTTGCTGTGCAGTCCTAGGTGATTAATTTCTGGCCAAGGGACCACAGAAGTTTTTGAAGCACTTTACTGGAGACTTAGCGCCCTCTGGAGTTAGTCTTTTGTTAGAACATTGCCAAAGATATTTTAGTATTAACTTTGGTTTGTAATAACTTATTCTGCAGTTTTTTTCTCACAATTTTCTACTCAGAAGGAGCCTAAAAATTTGGTAAAGCAGGTATTACTCTTGCAGAGAATCAAAATACTGTCTTAGGCTGGGCATATGACCCAGTGGAAAGCTCTTGTCTAGCATGTCTGAGGCTAGCATGTCCATCCCCAGCATTGCAAAAAAGAAAAGTGTAAAAGACTTTCCTGAGAATCAAGTCTCAGAAGTCTCAGCTCAGATTAATCACCAAGACTAGACTAGACTAGAAGCCAAGACTAGAGCCCTGGATTACCTGCACCCTGTACTTATGCTACCACAATGTATATTGGACTGACCAGAACATCTACAAGCCCAAATTTATTGTTATTTATCTTATATTGAGATGGTCAGGTCAGGGCTAGCTAGCTTTCTGAGTCTGTGGTGTTCTTATCTAGGACGCATATTGCAGTATATTAGGACATTTTAAGGACCCCAGGTAACCACAGGTGTGTGGGTTTGGATTAGACTAGGCTCAGAGAAGTCATTTCAGTATAAAACTCAACTACAAAAACATCTGGATTTTCAGTCTTCCAGTCTCATTTAAGGATCTTAACTCGCTTAAGCATCACACTAAATCAGTGCCTTCCTGCAGCACTTGCTGTGATGACTTTGAATCCCTAAGGAGATTTGCCCTGGCTGTTTGAACCACACTGGTGGAGCCAGGGCTCTTAGTTCCTAGGTATGAACCCCTGCTGTGTAGGTTGGCCAGTGTTCTTGGGAATCACAGACCAAGGTAATTGATCTTGGAAGCACCCATGTTTAGGTTAGTCCTGGAGAAAATTCCCATACTGGACTCTGGAGGTACTGACTTCTTATTCACAATAGAACAATTTTGGGATTAATTTTTAAAAATCTTTCGTGTCCTGGGTTCAGGAATGGAGCAGGCCAGAGGTCAGCATTAACCTTATAAGGTCTCACATGGTTCATTACCTCTATCTTTCACCCTTTCCAAATGGTCAGAGGGTTGGGTCTAGAAAGGCCTGGAATGGACATCAGGTTCAAGGAAGTACTGTAACTCAGTGTCTTCCATTTGCTGTTTGTCAGAAATGTTTGTATTATGTGAAGGAACTTTAGCTTTACCTTTTGTAGTGTTAACTCTTTTGGTTCATGGATAGCACTTCAACTCAGTGAAGAGCAGGCCCAGTCTATTTATACAGAGCTGTGTAGGAGGCCTCATATCGAGCTTATGTTTCAAACTTCATCTTAAACTGTAGCCTGAGCCCCCAAATTATACAAAATAAATAACATGGTGTTTAAAAACAGGTGTGGAATCAGATGGACTTGGATTAAAATCCCTGCTGATGTGATTTACTGTTTTGGAACTTTGGACATATTATTTAACTCCTTTGAGCTTGAGCTCTCTCATTTGTGAACTGAAGACTATAGTATGTCATAGAGCTGTTATGAGGAGTCTGCACAGTTAGCACAAGGCCTGGCATACATGATAAGTGGTGTCAGTGTGTTAGTTGGTTGTCACTGTGCTGTGTAGACTGGTGGTATCCAGGTAGTGCACTCAAGATTCTGTGTGTTCTTTCAGATCACCAGGAGGAGGTGGAGGAAGAGGAGAGTGGAGATGTAGATATCAGTGCAGGACGTTTTGTCCGTTACCAGTTCACACCAGCATTTCTCCGCCTCCGGACAGTTGGTGCTACGTGAGTGCCATTGTTTCTTGTCGGAAAAACATTCTACTTATTTATAGGAGAGGATGGGTTTGGGGTTGACTTTGGAGGAGGGAATTGGCAAAGTAGAGCTAACAGAAGTTTATTTTGCAGAGTGGAGTTCACAGTAGGAGACAAACCTGTCTCAAACTTCCGGATGATTGAACGACACTATTTCCGGGAACGCCTGCTGAAAAACTTTGACTTTGATTTCGGCTTCTGCATCCCCAGCAGTAGGAACACTTGTGAACATATCTATGAGTTTCCCCAGCTTTCAGAGGATGTCAGTATGTATTTCCTGACTCTTACTACATTTTAGATTCTGAGCTGCGAGGAATGAATCAATCCACTCCAAACCTCCCCTTTTGTTTGTGTTGGACATGGAACCCAGGACCCTGTATATGCTAGGCAAGTAGGTACTGAGCTGCATCCCCAGCCCTAAGGAATAAACCTTGAACCTCATCTGACAGCTTTGTCTTGCAGAGGAGGACAGCAGTAACATGATGACTACCTGGCTATCTGACCTAAGGCTTATTTCTTCCTATGCCTGTCTTTTGTTTCAAATTCTAACTTTGCTTATATGGGAACAGAGAAGGTTGTAAAAATACAGGCCATCATTTTCAGACACTTCTCATGGGAAAGGGAGTGGCTGAGGGAGGTAAAGGATGCCTGGACCTTGCCTGGAACTCTGATGAGATAAAGAGTTTCAAGTGTTGGTTGCAGTTTCCACTGTGTCCCAGTCATTGGCCCTGCATTTTTTCCACAATCAGAACCAGGTGCGAAATTGCAGGCTCTATAGAATCAAAAGCCTGAGGACTTTTTTTCTCTTTCTGTAGGCTCTAGAGGATTTATAAACTGTTAGAATCAACCTAGCAGCCTGGTGCGGTGGTGCAGTCCTGTAATCCTAGCACTCAAGAGGCAGAAGCAGGAGGATCACTGCGAGTTTGATGCCAGCCTAAGCTGCATTGCAAGACCCTGTCTCAGAAAACAAAACAACAAAACCAAGAATCAACCTAGAAGCTAGGAAGCTTTTCCAGGTTTTGTGGCAGTAGTAAGGAGACAGTAGAAGCAGTTTTAGGGCAAGGAGCCCTAGCTGGAGAATGCACTGTAGTAGAGAAAGCTGCTATATAACCCAGGTATGGGAAGATATGGACTGAGTTAGGGAAAAGGAACAGGCTTTACCAGTTTCTAGAATTTTTATCTCACTAGCTGCAGTTACCATCCTCTGCTTGTGATTTGAGAAAACTGGTTCAGGACATTAATGCAGGAGGGAGTAGAATCCTGTGAATAATGGTGACCTTTAATTGTGTGGATCTGTATATATTTGAACAATCTGCTCAAAATCCCAAGACCTTAACAGGTTGTGTATCCTGAGAATCAGGCTCTCTTTGATGGAGACCACTACATAGTGGCTTTGGGCAGAATTTAAAATTAATCAATTGGCTTTCTATATTTACTTTTGAGTCTGTCCCAGGTCTATGTCCATTGCTTGGAGAGCACAGTGGATTCATAGTAAGTGGACCTCTATGAATCACAGGTCCTGGCTGAGGCCTGTAGTGACCTGTGATACCATGACATCTCAAAGAGCAAGACAAGGCCACAGCTCAGGATACATGGCTCTGACTCCAAATTTATTAGATAGAGACTACCATTTCACTCCTGCTGTAACAATGAACCTAGAGATAAGACAGTTCTCCTAATTGGTCAAATTTACTACTTGGAGAAGTCATTTTTTTATTTTTTATTTTTATTTTAAAGAAAATAAAACCAAGCAAAATAAAACAGAATAAAGCCAATCAAAATAAAACAGTGTAAGTGATATAGGATATCAAAATAGGACAATAGAAAATCAACAATGGCTACCATAATGCCTCTTGTTGTCTTCAAAGTAGCTGCCTATACCATCAGACATAGTAAAATCAAACAAAACAGAACAGAATAGAACCAATAAAAACAAAACAATGAATGCAATACAGGACTTCAAAACAAGATAATAGTAAATCCAAAATGTCCACTACAATGTATCTTGTTATCTTTGAGATAGCTGCCCATTCTATCAGGTATAATAAAATCAAACAAGACAAAACAGAATCAAACCAAACCAAACAATGAAAACAAGGCAGGACTTTGAAACAAGATAATAGGGAATTAAAAATGGCTACCACCTTAGGAAGCAGATCCCCCATAGATGCTATAGTGTGTATTATTATCCTTTAAATAGATGATCAGACTACTGGCTTTAGGCGTGCAAAGTCAATGAAACACTAAATACTACAAGCATTAAGTTGTATTTTACTTCAGTAGCTATCATGTCAAATTGTGTTTCTCTCGATCAGCCTGTGATCCCAGTGGCTAGGGCTTGGCTTTTCTTGTCTCCCAGCCTGTGTCCCAGAAGGGGCTGGCATCTCTCTCCTCCCTACAGCCCACACATGGTGCCAACTCATAGGAAGTGGCTGACTTCTTGTTTTCCTCCCCATGGCCCATGAATGGCCTACTTGGAGAAGTCTTTGAACTAATTCCCAAGATCCTGTTTAGTTCCTGCACTTGCCTCGGTATCCCATTCCTTTGTTTGAAAACCAAATAAATATGGGCTGCCAGAGAAGTTCTTTGTCTCAACTCCCAGGGAATCTCAAAATCTGTTAGAGAGTTTTGATCCTCTTGGAGCCTAAAATCATACCACTTGTCTTTTATTTAAGCTGTTCTCAGTCCACTTATTTAGGAGATTTGGGGGCTAGGCTAAAACCCTAGTTTACTCCTGTGACAGTACTGTTCACAGGTAAAATGAGGATTGCTGCAGAATGGGGCAAGTGTTCATGACAGCATCGACTTTGGCTCAAGCCAGATTGGGCCGGAATATAAAGATACTTTCAAGAAAAGATCATGGATAGGATTACAAATTATACCTTTGAAGCCAAATAAACTAAGAGGTTTTGAGGATCAGTCATTGACATGTAAACTAAATTGCTTTGGCCTAAATGGGTTCCAAGAACTTTTATTTTGAGGGGAAGTTGATAGAGGGTCTTGCTATGTAGTACAAGTTGGCCTTGAACTCACCGTTTAACCCAGGCTAGCTTTGAACTGATGGAGATCTTCCTGCCTCAGCCTCTTAAATGCTGAGATTACAGGCATGTGTCACCACACTTGGCCTTCAAAGAACTTTTAAGTGTCACCTTTTGAAAATTATAGTGCTTCAGGTAACTCAAGAGGGTGTATAATCATTAACAAAACTGATCACAAGTAGTGACTGTTAATTACCTTTACTGTCCAGTATGGTACGGAGGTCTGGACAACTGTCTGAACAAGCACAAAATTTAAATTTAGATCCCAAGGCAAGCAGATCTCTGACTAGATCACTTGCACATTAATACCTGAGCCCTCTCTGGAGAAGCTCCTTGCCCTTTAATTCCCTAGGATTCCTTTGGCTGTCAGGGTACCTGTAGGAAGTGGTACAGTGAGGCCTAGCTTTCTGGATTTGTACCAATATGGCTACCCATGGGCAGCAGTCCAGAAACCAGGGCTGGCTGGTCAGCTGAGACCACTGAGTAGAAGCAGCTGTGGTCTGTGCTGCCAAGAGGGTGAGTACATTTCCCATAGCACTGATTGGAAAAACCAGACTGGGAATGAAGGAGAAGTTGACTACGTCCTTAGGTTGAGTGTAAATCATGCTCACTTGGGGGCCTCTGCCATCTCCCCAGCTCTCACAGCTGGCTCCCTCTCTGGGTTTTGACTCAATACTTAGCAGTACGTACTCACATTTTGCAGAAGTACTCATTTGGGAATTTGGGAGGGGGTTCTTTGTGTTTTCCTACCTGACCGTGGGACAGACTCATATATAACTTTTGATTTTTTTCCCCTTCCCTTCACTTGCAGTTCGTCTGATGATTGAAAACCCTTATGAGACTCGCTCTGACAGCTTCTACTTTGTGGACAACAAGCTGATAATGCACAACAAGGCTGATTATGCCTATAATGGAGGCCAGTAACTGCTGCAGCAGGGGTGGACAGAAGAGGTGCTTTGCTAGGACCTAGTGGTCCTGGCACATGGAGGAGATTGAAGCTGCTATTTGTCAGCAGACATCTGGAAGTCCAAGAGGCCAAGGCTGGGGTGGCAGTTTCCTCTGTCCCAGGGAGGTGCCAAGCAGTGTTGTATTTTCCCTTTTTTCCCTGTCCCTTAGGTCACAGAGGTATTATAGTGAAGTGAAAGATTAGAATAAGGCTTATGCAATCCACATTAAAAAGAAAGTTTATTTTCTTGTAGTTCCAGCTCTCTGCTGGCTATACTGATGAACCTCAGTCTGTCTAGCACAGCCTTCTCCAGGTGAGGTCTGTGGTTGCCACCTGCAGGTTAGTGGTCCTTCTAGACAGGAAAAGGTGGGCATCTCCTGGGGACCTCTTCTCACTTCTTGTGTTGCCCATAGCCCAGTCTGCCCCAGACTGCACATAGTCTTAAACCAACTGGAAAAAACTTGGTGCTGAGAGTAGAGGCACCTGTAATGGGAGATCTTGCCAGACCAAAGGACCCTTTCATGGTGAGCCTGTTTATTTGTCTTACTTCTTGGGGCTAGACCAAGGTTTTAGCCTGGCAGTGCCTTTTTCTCATTCTGGGGGATAGATGAACTTCCCTGCTGCTTTGTCCTCCTGATTTTTAAGCATCTCCTGGAGTAGAATGTGTCAGTTTTGCTCATGGAACATACTATCTGTTAAAGCCCAGAGCAGGCCTCCAGATTTCTATAGGGGAGTTTCCACAAAATGTCAGTGGTGTTTCCAGCACATTTGATGTGTGTTTAGACTTCTGATAGTACTGATCAGCCTCCTAGGGCTAATCTGGCTCTTGTTAGGAGAGGTACAGTTATAAAGCAGCAGCTACTTTAAGGAGAGATTTGACTTTCTCTACACACAGCATAGCCTGAAGAATTGGCTTCTAAAGGAGATTTGCCTCCTAACTGGATTTCCTAGCAGTTTTCCTATCCTTGTTTCTAATGAAGTCATTTCTGGAATCATCTGGAATGATTCCATCTGGAATCATCTGCCAGAGCTAAGTAATTCATATTTAGATCCTTTAAGCTGTTAGCTGGGATTATTTGAGGTGTTTGGAAAAGTAGAAATAGGCTGAGGTAGCCCGTCAGAGTGATGAGTTCTCAAAACAGCTCCCTACCATTTTCTGTGGGCTGCTTCTGTCCTTGGACCCCTTTAGGACAGACTTCCTCCTCCTCAGCTGCCTATGGTTGTCTCTGTGAATGGCTTTAGGTGCTTAACCCAGATTCCAGGGCCCTCTTCTATGCCCAGGGCCCACTTAGCATTAATGGAAAGAGGACCAGCTGTGTAGCAAGCAGTGTGAGGCATTACTGTACCTGTGACAGGAGCTGGATCCCAAGGTTCTTGGAGGAAAAGCCATGTGTGGCCAGGGAAAGAAGGACCAGCACTGTGCCCCAGAAGCACATGTGCATTCTTCAGCCAGTGTTTCTGTTGGGCTTCTAGAGTATGAGTGGCCCTGACCCTCAGCCGTGCACTTTGTGCCTGTCCAAAGAATTGGTGATGCCATATGCTGGCAGCTTTCTCACTAAGAAAACTCTGGATTATCCTGAGTGCTGGTACTAGATTCACCTGCTGAGGGAGGAAGGGGATTGTGTGCACTGCCATATGGGTGCCTCATCACCATACTACTGGTGAATCTCAGAATTGGAGTCACCTCCAAATCCAGGTGCCTTAAGTGTGGCTCTGTCCTATATGCTGCTGGGGAAAGCTGTTGCCTTCATTCCCTTCTCTTCACCTGTGGACAGACATCATCACCCACCATCTCCCTACCTCCTCTTTCTTACTGTGGCCTTTAGTGAGATTTACATATTCCTCTCAAGCTTCAAATGCTCCTTCGTGTGACAGAAGCCCAGTTGAGAGCATTTCTTCTGCCTGAAATTTAAACATTACCTAGAATGTATGTTCTGGAGCTGCCCAGAGCTCTGCTCAGTAGAGCCTGTTTTGAAAAATGGGCCCTAGGGAAGGCAGTTGGATGGACACTAGTGGACCGTCTCTTACCTGCAGTGTTTTGGCAAAGCACCCAAGAGAGAAAGGAGCTGGCACTTTGGCTTGAGTAGTGAAGTAGCCCCTTCCCTGTTAACTTACCTTAGTGTCGCTGAAGACCATTTTTGAGGCTGGGTGTTCAGTTGTGTTCAACAGGGTGGGATTTGCTGTCCTCTACTTTTGAAGGGCCAGCGTCTTATGTGTCTAGTCTTCCAGGAAATCTTGAGGAGCATTACCATTCTAGGTTTAGCTGGTATGAATTTAAAATTGAAGCTTCCAACTGAATGTGGTAGTGCATACCTATAATTCCAGCACTAGGGAGGATGAGGTAGAAAGATTGCCCTATATTTTAGGCCAGCCTGGGCTATGTAGTGATTTCAGGGCCAGCCTGAACTGCATGCATAATGAGACCCTGTCTCAAAAAACAAAAAGAATTCAAGCTTCCATACCTGAATTGAGAGAATTAGAAGTCATACGTCCTCTGAAAGTGACTAAATCATCAGAAGTTGAGTCAGGAGGCATGCTGTTAAGAAATTTTTATTACTGATAACAGTTACCTGCTATCAACCAGTTCCTTGCATGGGGAGACCTTTCTGTTTGTCAAGAGCTGGCTTCCTGGAGGGATCTTACTGCAGCTGCCAGCCAGGCCCACGGGGGGCCTCTGCCTCCTTTCTCCTGGAGCCTCTGTCTTCAAATTCTGCAGAGAACCTCTGCTTTTCTCTATGGCCTTTGGGCTAAGCTGCCCTTCTAAGCTTTTGTAAAGAGGATTCTGGCTTATTTCATTTTATGTTCTAAAGCATAAACATAGGAAGGTAGTGATTAGAAGTTGGGGGCTAAAATAGGCTGTCATTTCATTGTGTTAGCTCAGAGCTGTTGCAGACATTCTTCAGGGTTGTGGCCTTCCTGAAGACACCTGGGCTTTGGGCATCTGATATCTAACACCTAGGAATAGTGATCTGGAGATCTCTGGGGCTGACCATATATGGGGCGGTTCTTGGCACAGCATTGACTAGATAGACCAGCATAGCTTTTCAGTTGGAGTGAAACCCTTTTCTGGACTGGATTTAGTAGGCAGTGTCTAATGTACATACTGGGTGAGTCCTACCTTAGTTGATCCTGCTTCCCTTGGTGGGGTCCCAAGTATATATATATATATATATATTTTTTTTTTTTTCCTCCATAGAGTCACTTTCTTCTAGTGACCAATGCCCCTGTGCCATCAGTGAGGTTTGGAAATGGGGAGATTCTGTCCTGAAAATCACAGCCCGGACTCCTTAGTGTGTACTTGGTAACGAACCTAATTGTCAAACCTTCGTGTTGCTCACATTCCATGCTACAGAACACCTTAGTCACAAGATGGATCTGGTGGAGGTGGACTTACCTCTTGCTTTACAAAGGACCATGTGAAGTCATTGAAGTTGCGAAAGTCTATTTTTTTCCTTGCAGATGTATTTTTCACAGAATATAAGAAACATCAATGACCTATACTTTCTCTTCTTGCACCCAAGATCCTCACTCTAGTTTGTACTGTTTTTGTGTCCAAAGTAAATTGGGTGACTTATTTGTATAAAATGTTATTTTGCCACAAGAGACAGTAATAAAAAAAAGATTTTTCACAGTATGCCTGCCCTGTCTTGTTTGCTGACTGGGACCCTGGCTTGGCAGGGGTGGGGTAGGAGTGGGCTGCACACTTCTCTTGGCTATTCCATGTCCTTTCTGTTCAATGAGCAGAGCTAATTTCTAGAGTGACTGAGGAATAGTCCTGTGCTGGACTTATTTTGTTCAGTTGCTTTCGGACAGTTTCACTATGTAGTTTAGGGAGGTCTTGAATTCACTGCGTAGCCAGGCCAGTCTGGAACTCATGGAGATCCTTCCTCCTCACCCTTATGAATGCTGGGGTCATAGGCAAGTTCCACCATGCCCTAAATTTAGTATTGTATTTTAAGTTCAATATTTTTGTCAGTCTTGTGATATGGGAAATTGAATGCAGGCCTCTCACTGAGCTATAGCCCCCAACTCTTATTATTTTATTTTTTTAGACAAGGTCTCTCTAAATCACTAAGTTGCCCAAGGTAGGCTCAAGCTTACAATCCCCTGCCTCATCCTGCCAGAGTATTGGGATTACAGCTGTGCGCTAGCACACCCAACTAGGTTAAATATTTTATAAAGATATTTTGCCTTGGGACTTCGAGACCTTAAACTTCACATATGTGTTTTAATGGTAGGTAGGCTTTTTCGAGTTTTGCTTTTTTCCCCTAGCACTGGAGATTAAACCTAGAACCTTTGCATTGAACTATATTCCCAGCTTTTTTTTTTAAACTTTGATTTTATTTTTTATGGCTGTTTCTGAAGACTTTTTATTTTTTAAAATTTTATTGGTACATTTTAGATATACACAGTGATAATATTCATCATAGGGAATTTGTACCATTTCATGATATATCTTGCTGCTGCTTTTTTCTCCATTCTTCTACTCTCCCTTTTTTTTTAAAAATTTTTTTATTTAAAGAGAAACAAAAGCATGTAAAGGTTAGAGATAATACAGAATTCCAAAAAAAGATAAACAATAAGAAATCACTACTTAATAAATTAATATTGTCCTCTTAGAAATAGTTGTTCAAGTTACAAAATTAAAGCATACAAAGTAGATAGTCAAACAGTGAGAGTGTAAACAGCTATGCATGCATGAATCTCTACATGTATTTCTATCCTTTCTGTATTAGAGTGAAAAACAAAACTTAGCAAGACAAAACAAAACAAATTCCTATAAAAACATGAAACCAAAAAATTGTATAAAACCACAGTACAAGGTGATCTACAATGATTACTGTGTTGTTTCTTATTATCTTCAATAGAATGTCTATATCATCAGGCATAATTGAATATTGCAATATAATTGAGTAAAGCAGTAAATAACAATATTAGTAAAAATAAAACATTGTAGACAGTATAAAACTTCAAAGGCAGGTAATAATCAAACCATAGTGGATATTCTAGTGGATCTTGTCATCTTAAATGCAGTTGCCTAAACTCTCAGACCTGACACCATCAATCATAACAGCTTTGAACAAAATCTATCAATATAAAAGAGCGGTCTAACAAACCAGACTTGATTACGATGAGTCATGGTAAAACTGCAGGTTTTACAGAGCATTAGATTAAGTTAACAGGAAATTAAGGATGATCACCACACTATATCCTGTTATCTTCGGGATTGCTGTTTGTGCCCTCAAATCTAGTACAGGTAGAATGACTGGAACAGAATATAATACATCTAAGCAGAGTAGTGTGAGTAATGTGGGTTTTAAATCCTGGTGCACTATCAACAATATAGTGTATCAAGGCCATCTATGTTAGTCTAGTTATCCTTTTCTGCCTCATTTCTGCTCTGCTATTTTTCTGCCTTTGTCTAGTTTTCTCCTTCATTCTACTGCCTGCCCCACTCATTGAGGCCTTTCTGCCACTGTTCCTAAAATGCTGGTATTTTTTTTTCTCTCTCTAGAATGTCCTTCAGTATTCTCTGTAGGGTTGGATTGGTGGTCACAAACTCCCCCAGTTCCTCTTTGTCATGGAAGCATCTTGTTTCTCCATTAATTTCTAGTGATAGTTTTGCAGGGTACATCAATCTGGGCTGGAGGTTATTATTTTTTTTTAATTGGTACCAGGGATCACGCACTTGCAAGGCAGGTGCTTATGCCACTGAGCTAAGTCCTCAGCCCAGTTATTTTCTTTTAGGGCTTTGTTCCAAGCTCTTCTTGATCTGATGGTCTGTGTCAAGAAGTCAGCCGTGATTCTGATGGGCTTACCTTTATAGGTAATCGGTTTCTTTTCTTTGATGGCTTTTAATATTCTGTTTTTATATTGACTTTCTGGTATCTTGATTATTATAGGTCTGGGTGTAGCTGTTTTGGTTGTGGTGGCTCCAGGTGGCTGGAGTTCTGTATGCCTCGCATAACCGAATGTCATTTTCTTTTCCCATGCTTCGGAAGTTTTCCTTAATTATTTCTGTGAATAGCCTTTGTAACTCGCCTGTTTGTATTCCTGCTTCTTTGTTCACATTTCTTATTGTTAAATTGTAGATTCTCTTGTCATCTTCTAGTCTTTGTATTGTTACTGCCTGTTTCCTTGTTGTTTTTAAGAGATCTTTCCTTTCATGATCACACATTGCAAACTTGTCTTCAAGTTTTGATAGTCTATCCTTAGTTTCTTTTAAGGAGTTTTGCCAGCTTTCAATGCAGTTTTTCATTTCCTGGTAGTCTCTTTGAATCTATTTCATGTATTCTATATTTTCTTTATATTCTTTATCGAATGTTTCCTTTTTTTTGTGTTCCTCCCTTCTTCCATCTGTATCATCCTGAGAGATGCTTCCTGAGAGCATTTCTTTTATTACTCTGCACATATCTTGCTTTACCTGATTTAATATTTCAGTTTTGAGCTCGTCTACAAGGTCCCAAAGATATCTCTTAATGTCCATTGAAGCCATGTCTGATGTTGTGTGTTTGCCGCCCTCAGTCTCCCTTGTTTTTCCTTCTCCTGGATCAGTGCTCTCAGGGTTCTGGGCTGGGGGCCTTCTCCTGCCTCTCTCTCCTGTCATGGCCCTGGCTTCCTCCACACAGGTTACAGTGCAGGTCCCATCCCCCTTCCCTGTTGGCCACATTTCCTCCAAAGCATGCTGGCAAGGGAACTCTGCCCTCTCCTGCCTGCTCTTGTCACTGAGGTGTAAGCAGTGGCTGTGTTTGCCTGCCCCTCCCCACCGGGCCAGCCAAACTTCAGGTGCCTTTACCCAGTTAATGCTTGCTAGGCACAGGGAATTGATTTGGGACAGCTCATTGGGTCCGGGCCAGGGGTGCGGCCCAGTCCAAGCAAATCCCACAAATCTGTTCTTGGGAAGGAGGAACCAACTGAAGTCACTGTCACTCCCAGTTCAGGCTCCTCCTACCCAATTCCAACATGTTGCCCATTTGGTTGTGCCCTTCCTGTGGGGGGGTGTCTCATTCCCAGCACTGACCGTGGATTAATACAGGTCCCTTCACTGGCTCTGCGCTCCCTTGGGCTCACCAACCCCTGACTTCAGTGCTGCTGTGCTTCCTGTGAGTGGCGGCGGGAATGAGTTTGGGTGGGTCTCCCAGCCTGCGCGGATTCAGGCCTTTGCAAACTTTCAGGTCCCTGCAAACGAAATGCTGTGTCCTGTAATTTTTAGCTGTTTCAGTTGTAGTCCCGAAGTATTTGACAAGCTTTTTTATGTTTTAATTTCTTCCTGTGTCAAGAGGATCCATCTCCCTCTGTCTGGGTCTCTCCAGGGTGTTTTATTCTGGCAAATGAGTTGTTTCTCCTGGGAGGCTTTATATTTTGTTGCTCACTGATCAGCCATCTTCTCTTCTCCCTCCCTTTTCATTTTATTTTGAGATAGGGCCTCACTAAATTGCCCAAACTGGGCTTGAATTTGGGTCTTTTGCCTTAGGCTCCTAGAATGTTAGGATTACTGTTGGTCTTGTGACATCATGCCCAGCTAAAGGTAGGCTTATTAAGGTACATTTTATACCTGAAGTTTATCACATGTAAGAGGATCATCTGATGCTTTTTTTCTTCTTTGGTTTTTTGAGACATGGTGTTACTATGTAGTTCAGGGTAAACTCAAGTGCTGGGATTATAGGTGTGGACCACCATGCCTGACTAGCTAATACTTTCTGACAAATGTGCACAGCCTTCCTACTGAAGTCACAATCATGATACAAGGGCGTTTCCATCACAGTTGGAGCCGCTGAAGCTGAATACACGTGCAGGGCTGTGCCACTGCCCAGGCATGGCTGGACTGAGAATAAAGAGATGCCTGGATGGGGGCAGCAAGATGACACCTGACCTGGAGTCTTTCTCCTAGGATAGTTCTCCTTAATTAGCATCGTCTGTGGCTTGGAGGGGGTCCTTGAACCCCTCCCAAGGCCCTGCTCAGGTTTCCTGCATTTTCCACTCTAACCCCTTCCTTGTTTGAGTACTAAACAAATACTGGCCACCGAGAGACATTGTTTTTCTCAGCTACTAGAGTCAAGAACTCTGCAGAGGGTTTTGGTCCTCCTGGAGCTCTAGAGATCATACCACTTGTCTCACTCATTTGGGCCTTTGCCGTGCACTCATTTGGGAGACGGGGGATCTAGGCACAGACCGCAATACATCACACCTATTCAGGAATGTCCCTAGAGTTCTGGGTATTCACAGGCAACTCCTTCCCTCGCTCCAGTCTTTTACAACCAGTCTGAGTCTGTTTCTGCTGCAAAACTTGAATATTTGGGGGGGGTAGGGTAGTACTGGAGTTGAACTTAGGACCTCACACTGGCACATCCCCAGCACTTTTTTATTTTGTTTTGAGATAGGTTCTGGCTAAGTTGTTCAAGCTGGCCTTGAACTCAAGATCTGCCTACCTCAGCCTCCCATGTAGCTGGGATTACAGCCGTGTGCTGCCATGTGTGGCAAAAAGCAAATTTATTTATTTGACAGTGGCTAAGTCACATTTATTAAAGGTAGGAAAAAACAGACTGCAGAGTGAGCTTGGGCCAAGTAAAAGTAGGAAAAAAGGAGGGAAATACACTCTACAGCATAGAGTGGGCTATTGTGAAGAGAGATGGTAGCCAAAAACCATTTCTAATCTGAAATACATTCTCATATTTAGGATCACATCCAATACAACTTTAAAATTAAGGTCTGGGGGTGTCATTCAGAGCCTAGGTTCAGTTCCAACACCAAACAGACTGATTAGTATGAGGCAACTGAAGCACTTACTGGTCTCTGCTCACAAACATGAACCATTTATTTTTCTTGTTTTTGAAATTTATTTTTCTA
Source organism: Hydrochoerus hydrochaeris (assembly GCA_004027455.1). Taxonomy (NCBI): domain Eukaryota; kingdom Metazoa; phylum Chordata; class Mammalia; order Rodentia; family Hydrochaeridae; genus Hydrochoerus; species Hydrochoerus hydrochaeris. The sequence goes on from PVLA01009829.1 coordinate 64,851, forward strand.
CCTCGAGCTGGTGTCCAGGTAGAACAGGTGACTAGAATGTAAGACCCAGTCTAAAAAAATAAGATCAGGAGATGTAACTAACTGTGTAGGTCCTGGGTTCCATCCCTGGCATCCTCCCCCACCCCCCGTACGTGCCTATACAGGTATACACAAAAACAAAGCAGAGACAAAGTACCACGAATAAACAGGGTATATTCGAGCATGCAGAGAAACACTGGCCTGGTATACGGGCGGGCGCAGACCCTGAGTGAGGAGGAGCCGTCCAGGCAAAGGCCAACGGTTGCAGAACAAAGCTGCCTGCCTTGTGCAATGAAAGCAGATGCCAGAGAACACAGGGTTGGGGCTGGGAAGCACAGAGATGTGGGAAGGGATAGGTCTTGGGTCTTTAGGTCATGGATTTTACAAGAAACGTGTCCATAGATGCACTTTTAAGTCAAAGTTTAGTTTAGTTTTGTTTTGTTTTTGAGACAGGGTCTCACCATGTAGTTTAGGCTGGCCTCAAAATCACTACGTAGCCCAGGCTGGCCTTAAGCTTGGTAGCGATCCTTCTGCCACAGCCTCTGAAATTCTGGGATTACAGGGGTGGGCCACTACTCCAGGTGTTTTGTTTTGTTTTGTTTTTTGAGACGGTGTCTCCCTGCATTGTCCAAGCTGGCTGCGGGCTGCGTATTGTTGAGCGCACACGATCCTCCCGCCTCTGCCTTCCTCGTTGCCGGGACTACAGCAGCATGCCTTGATGCCTGGCTTTTGAGGATTGATCTCTCTTTTTATATTTTCGAAAGACCTGCATAGACCCCTTCGAGGCCCATTCCTTGTCATACTTGCGTTTTTATTAAGTGACGAGACCCGGACAGCAGTACGCCAACTTCGGAGACTTCGCCTCCTTAGCCTAGGGAAATACTGGCCGGTCCCCTGGAGCGGTGTCTCCAGAGGCCCCGCCGCCAGCGCGCACGTACGCTTGCGTGCTTAAACCCCGCCCCCGAGGTCCGCGGGCACGGCGTTGCCCGCTCGGGGTCGCCCCCTACAGCCCGGAACCCGCGCTCGCCACCCGAGGTCCTGCGGAAGACCCAGCCGTGTCCACCGCCCATGGCCGCCGCGCTGCTCGCCCGGGCCTGTGGCCCCCTCCGCGGAGGTGAGTGCGCTTGGGCTGCGCGCTGTCGGGCAGCCCACGGCGTGGGTCCGCATTGCCCAGCCCGCGGGCCGGCTGGCGGCACCCGCACCGGCGCGCGGCCTTTGCCCCAGTCGGATCTCGTCTGGGCCCCGCAGGCCTGGCCCTTGGGCCTCCGCCGCGACCGCTCCGAACCCCCGCCGGCCGAGTTCGAACCGCGGTATCCACATCTCTGTCTGTCACCCATGCCGAGTTCCGGGCCCGCGGACGCCGACCTCGGAGCCAGGCCTGAGACCGAGCTTGGACTCAGGTCTGTGACCTTGGACAAGACGATTAGCTGCCCTCTGGCCTCAGTTGGCCTAAGTGTAAAACGGCTACAGCGAGCTGTTGCTACTCACAGAGTTGTTAGCAAGATTAAATCACAGCATATAGCAAACAGTGCAGCGCCGAGCACGTAATAGATCTTCATAATATTTGTGCTGTTATTTCCCATTTCCCGCATACCTTTCCCATTGTGTCCATCACCATCGGCATCTGTGGCCCAGGCATCTTTAGCGATTGCAGATCCAGCTTCCTCCTGATAACATTGGGGAAACCTTGGAGGACAGTGCAAAGTGCCACTCATTCCCAGGAACGGAGTGCTATTGTCACCAAGTTCTAGAGAACTGAGGCTCAGGTGCGGTTAAACCTGTGTCAGAGGTCACAGAGCTGCCGTCCTGTTATTATTGTTATACTGAGGATTGAGATATAGGGTCTGGAGAATGTCTCGACAGCACACGACAGCACAGTCAATGTTCACTTAGCCTTGGGCACAGTTTTTATTATTGTTGCCCTTGCTGTGTTGCCCAGGCTGTCCTCCATCTCTAGGGCCAAAATGACCCTCCTGCCTTGGCTCTGGGACTTACAGGCCAGTAATTATGTTTGGACCTATCCTGTGCATAATGGGATGTGTAGTGGGTACTAATAACATTCCTTTTTCCAGTTGTGACACCCAAAACTATTTCTGGAGGCTACTCTCCCAAAGGGGAAGTCCTACCTGGTGGAAAGCTTCTAAGTGGATCACCACTTCTAAGTGGATACTACTACTCAGGATCTCTTGTGTTCTCCTTTCACTGCCAGCAGTTCTCTGCTCTCGGAACTGGCGGTGGTTACATACTGTCTACAATTCTGTGGAGCTGCCAGAGACGCACCAGATGCTGCGTCAGACCTGTCGGGACTTTGCTGAGAAGGAGCTGGTTCCCATCGCAGCTCAGGTGGACAGGGAGCATCTCTTCCCAGCGGCACAGGTGAGAGCACTAACCTCAGTGGCACGTGATGACCAGCTGCCCTTGGATGAGTGGTGACAGTGACAGCTAGGGGCACTTCAACTCCAGTCAGGGAGCCCCTTCACAGGGACTCTGGACCCCAGAGTGCTTTGGAGGCTTGTTTTATTCACCATAAGACCTTTAGCCAGGATTTTATTTCCAAACGACAGTAACTAGCAGTGGTCTACCTGCTTGGTTCTGTCCCAGGCATTGTGCTGATAGTGACAGTTAACGCTCAGAGAACCCTTGACACATGCTACGCCCTGTCCTTTGCACTTCACATCAGTTGCTGTATTCGTTCCTTGCGCAGTTGTACAGGGTGAAGATACTGGTATTATGCCCATGGAATCACCGATGAAACTCAAGCCTGTGAGCAGGTTAAATAATATTCCCAAAGTCATGGGACTAAGAGTGAGGGGTCCAAACCAGGTGTCTTCTCCCAGACCCCGAGGTCCACGTCAATAGCTCCCTTCTGTGCTCCTCGTCTCTGTTCAGTCCATCTGCGATGCCACGTAAGCTGTCCCTGATGTCCCCTGACCTGGTAAGATGTGTGGCACGCTTATAAATGCTCTAGAGATACTTGTTGAACTCATCGTTTGTGAAAGGGCAAACCTTTCTGGGCTCTTCTCCTTGTCTGTTTTTTAGTGGTCCCCATGTATGTGTCTTGCAAGTTGGGGGCCAGTCTTTTGGCTTAGCGTCGTGTGGTCAGTTTGTGGAACATTGTGCCTGGACTGTGGGAAGATCCAAGGTCCCCAAAGCTGATAGGCAGGTTGCATTCTGGTTAGAAAACTCAGCTGCAGCTGGATGTGATAGCTCACGCCTGTAATCCCGGCACTCGGGAGGCTGAGGCAGGAGGATTGTTGTGAGTTCGAGACCAGCCTGAGCAACAAAGTGAGCTCAAGGCCAGCCTGAACTGCATAGCGAGACCCTGTCTCAAAATGACAAAAAACAAAAACAAAAAGCCTCAGCTGGGCTGCTTGTAGGGATTTTTGTTGTCTTATTTAATCTGTGCGCTGCTGTATCTCTGCTTAGGTTAGTCTCCTGGTATGATTGCAGATATTAAAGGACATAATAATTGTCAAATGTAAGGTGCTTGGCAGGCTTGAGTAATGGTAGTTGTTTATACTGTACTTGTCATTCCTGTCGCAGAAACAGAAGTGAGAGAAGTGACTTCACGGTTTGTTGGTCTGTACAGCTTGACCTTATAGCCCAAGTCTGGCTGCCTCAAACCCTTCTCCACCGCCATCCATGTGCGTTGCCCAGTGGCCCAGCCACTCCATTTTAGTTGGGAATGGTATTGTTGGGCCTCTGCTTCCCCTGCCTCTGCCTGGCCTCCACCATCCCCACCACATTTGTGACTCCGTGGCCTTGCCTGGCATTGCCGCTTTACATTTCAGCACCTCAGTGGGGATGTGAAAAAGCATGAATTGTGAGAGGAGAAGAAGGCAAGGCATAAACAGACCTTGGAGTAGCAGGAGCAGTTTAGAGGCTCGTCCCCTTGGTCCACTGCCCATGACTCGGCTGTGTGTGGGAGTATTCCTGCCAAAGGCCAGACTGCCCATTTGTCTGTCCTGTATTGTTGGACTCTTGACAAATTATTACCAGTATCACAGATACCATTTTGCTTTTTGTCAGACAGCTGCTGCCAGAAGACAGTGTTTTGCCAGCCTACTCTTTTTTTTTTTGTACTGGGGATCGAACTCAGGATCTTACTCTTACCAGGCAGGTGCATTTTCCACTGAGCTATATCCCCAGCCTTTACCAGCCTACTCTTAACAAATCCACTGGCGTAGTGCTTTCTGACTTGCATTATGGGGCTACGGTTAATCCCTCCAGTGGTGGCAGAAGTGGGGCTTGAAGGAAGAGGTTGGGGACAGCAGCTTCTCCCACCCGGCACAGGGATACGGTTCCGTAAGGGTTTCCTGAGTGTGAGGGTAGTAGAGAGTACGATCACATCTGTATTTTGTTTCATTATTTGCCAGGTGTTTCCACCTCTGTACTCTCCTAATCCTGTGCTCTTTAGCTGGTGATCTGTGCATGGTCTAAGGTTGTGGCAGGTGTGTTGTGTTCAGCATACCTCCTGTGGGCGGCTCACTCTTTTTTTTCTGAATGTCATAAATATATTTTAAAAGGTAAGTTTTGGTTCTTGTGCACATTAACTGTATTATCTATTTTACATATGTGACCCACAATAATTCTTTTTTACTCAGCATGGCCTGGACAGCCATAAGCTGGGGAGGAAGAGGAAGAGCCCCAGATCTGTTGATGGGTCCAGTCTGCACCTGTGCCACTACTTGTTTGGTGGCTTAGGGATTACTCCTGACAGTGTGCATCTCAGGGGCTGAGGGCCAAGGCCTGTTTGCTTTCTTGCTTTTTTTTTTTTCCATTGCTGAGGATCAAACCTAGGGCCTTGTATATGCTGCATGCCTAGACAGGTGCTCTACTGCTGAGTTCCATGTCTAGTACCTGCCTTAGCTCTTGTCCCTGTCCCTGTATAGTGTTAAGCTCCAAGTTACAGGGGGAGGTCAGGGGTAAAGCAGGCAGAAGGCTGAAAGAACTAGACACGTTTGCACAGTGCCAAATAATGTAATGAGTGTTTCAAAGATGTAGTAAGGGCTATGGATGTAGCCCAGTAATAGAGCACTTACGTATTGTTTGCAATTGTTGGGTGAGCAACCCCACATTTACACGCATCAAAGAAAACCCCACATTTTAGCGGTGATGATCAGTAGCCAACAATTGGAATCTTTATATATAGTACATTTAACTCATTGAGTCTTCAAGGCAGCATAGTAAGGCTGTTACTTAATTATCTCCAGCTTTCAGATAAGGAAACTGAAGCCAGAGGTTTAAGTTTCTTTTTTTTTTTTTAGTGGTACTGGAGGTTGAACCCAGGGTGCTCTACACTAAGCTACATCTACAGACCTTCTTACTTTTTGTTTTGCAACAGTCTTGCTAACTTGTCTAGGAGTATTGGAGCTTGGGATCCTCCAGCCTCAGCCTCCCAGAGTGCTAAATTAGAGGCATG
>PVLA01009830.1:0-15895 GCA_004027455.1 Hydrochoerus hydrochaeris
AACCTACACTGTTTTACCTTGTTTGATCATAATCAAATCTGGTTTGTTGGATTGTGGTTTTGTATTGATAGATTTTATTCAAAGCTGTTATGATTGATAGTATCAAGTCTGAGAGTATAGGCAACTGCACCTAAGATGACAAGATCCACTAGAATATCCACTATGGTTTGATTATTACCTGCCTTTGAAGTTTTATACTATCTACAATGTTTTATTTTTACTAATATTGCTGTACCAGTATTATGTACTGCTATATTCAATTATACTGCTATATTCAATTATGCTTGATGATATAGACATTCTATTGAAGATAATAAGAAACAACAGAGTAATCATTGTAGATCACCTTGTACTGTGGTTTTATACGACTTTTTGGTTTCATGTTTTTATAGGAATTTGTTTTGTTTTGTCTTGCTAAGTTTTGTTTTTCTCTCTAATACAGAAAGTATAGAAATACATGCAGAGATTCATGCATGCGTAGCTGTTTACACTCTCACTGTTTGACTATCTACTTTGTATGCTTTAATTTTGTAACTTGAGCAACTATTTCTAAGAAGACAGTATGTAATTTATCAACTAGTGATTTCTTATTGTTTATCTTTTTTTTTGGAATTCTTTATTACCTCTACCCTTTACATGCTTTTGTTTCTCTTTAAATTAAAAAAAAAAGTCTTCAAATCCTCATACATGATATTTATTTAGGTATTATTTACTTTATCTCAGTAAGATTTTAAAGCTTTAAGTTTATAGAAATACATGTAGAGATTCAAGCATGTGTAGCTGTTTACAGTCTCACTATTTAAATATCTACTTTGTATGCTTTAATTATTTCTAAGAGAACAATATGTAATTTTCTGTTTATCTTTTTTTTAAATTCTGTATTATCTCTACCCTTTACATGTTTTTTTTTCTCTTTAAATTAAAAAAAAAAACAGATGTGAGGACAGATTGTGAGAATTTATTATCTTCAACCTGGTTTATTGACTAATCAAAGCAAATAGGAAGGTAAAAATCCTTATTACTAGATTTAAAAATGAGTCATATATTGAGCTTTAAATATTTTGATAAAAAATTTAAACTGCTAATAATATTTTCTGAGTACAAATTCTGACAGAATATTTTTTAAAATATATACCTAATTATTTGCAATTTTTAAAAATTTTTGGCTAGTCATTTTTATTATTGGAGTTGCCATTAAATTTTGCTGCGGTATTTCAGGCCTAGGCAGGTTTGGGTCAGTTCAGCAACACTGATTGCCAACAAACTGCAACCCATGTGCTCAGACGGGCCTTGCCCCTACTCCAGTCCCCGCCTACGCACTGGGAGTCACATCTGGGATATGTGCGTGCTAGGAAAGCTTCCCACCTCAGAGCTATGCCCCCGATGCCTTGGAAGTATTTCTGTGAAATCTCAGGCACTGCATCCTAAGGGAGCGCACCCCTGATTAATTGCTGCTGCCTGTATCTTTTCCTTTTGTTTTATATGAGACACCATAGTTTTTTAAAATCAGTTTTGGAATTATATATATATATATTTTTTTTCTATGCAGCTTCCATTCCTCTTTGAGTGATGAATATAAGAAGATAGTTGAAACAATAGAGACAGTTAAGTACTCTTCCTACTTTCAACTTGTGATAAAGTGTGACGGTGACAACTTTTTATCTATGCTCAAAGGGTAGCAACTCTTCTAAATTCTGAGCACTATTCACAGCTGATTGTCAACCATCTGATGTATTTTCTGGGAGAAAATAGTGGACCACCAAAATTCACCAAGTTCCTAGAGCACCCCTGAATTGTGAAAAAAATAACTTCAGATATGGTCAGAAAAGTGCCTGTTTTATAGTTTAAGCCCTAGATATGTTATATCTCCATCAGTTATGTAATTTAATAAAATCCTGTATTAATAAAGCCTTAGAAGGTGCAAGGCATTTTGGTGGCATCTCAGGGACCTTAGGGCTTTAAGAACAAAACCAAGAACACCTGAGCAGCACCTGCAGTGCAGCAGCCTGTTGTGAGGCGGCAGTGCTGAGGCTTCTGCCAGATGTGGGTTACAGAGCAGCAGCCAATCAGTGGCAAAGAGAACTAAATAATGCTCTCGGATTGGCTACTTGCAAACCTCCCACCAAAAAAACAATTGCGGGGGTGGGGTTTGCAATTTCCACGAAATCACGGGGTTTTTTGCAAACAATTATTAGTCACGTTCTAAGGAAAATCTGCAAACTACGGAGGCTATGAACTCTAACCACTGCTTTGCCTGACTGTACTGTTCTTCAGGGCGACTTAGCCCAGAAACAGTTTCCAGCTTCCACTATGAAGGGAACTTTTCCTGTATTTGACAAGACACAGATAGGAGTGGTATGACGTCCGGAATGCAGGCCTTCTTGTCCCTCCGGTACCACTTACATTTGCCTTTCATAAAAGATGGTGCTCTAACTCTGCTGTCTCATGCACTAACTTTGCTGGTAGAATTCAGAAGCAGTGCACCCGCCAAATGTGAATCTGCTTCCGTTTTCCTTAATAGGTAAGGAAGATGCACTGTCACGCTTAACCAAGTACTGTTCTGCTTTTGATGAAGCAGACGAGGTAGGCTGGACCCCTCTGCACAAGGCCGCAGTACAGCTAAATAAGAACATTTTAGAAATAACCATGAAAGGTAACCTTTTTACTCTTCTTGCTGCTTCCAGAAGAAAAGTTTTACATTTCTTTATTTTAATGTGTCATCTGAATTTATTTCAGCTTCAAGACCCAGTATGTGGGATCAAGCCACCCACAATGGTGAAACACCACTCTTTTTGGCTGTCAGCAATTGTCTCTTAGAAAATGTCAGTTTTCTTCTTCTCAATGGCTGCAATCCGAACACCAAGAATTGCGAAGGTAGTTCTCCTCTTCTTACAGGTAAATGAACAGTTTATCTCTGAAGAAGAGTCTGTGCCTGAGTCTCCTCCCAACCCACAGGTCTCAAAGGCAGCTTTTCGTATCTAGTTGTAGCACTGCTCCTTCGGTCCCTCCTGAGCAGACGGGAATCTGACCCTCAGGAAGCTTTCTATATAGATTGGCTGGGGTGAGGGTGCACTTGCCCAAATAAGAGCAGCTCATTTTGCTTCGTGTCTTAATAGAACCAGTCCATTCTGGGGTAAGGCATCTAAGAGGGGAGCACTGGTGAGGGGCAGGCAGCTGAAGTGGAAAGATTGGTTTAAAACTACTTGGAAGCAGGATGTCAATGCCCTAGATCCCTTTCCCTGCTCAGCACACTGGGGCAGACTCCTCCCCAGTCCCAGTAGAGTGCTGGAGGTTTATTCTCTGCAAAGCTTAAACAGAGATCTCTGAACTGGAGTGAGTATGCTAGATTGAAATCACTGGAGGAATTAAGTAAAAAAGACAAAACACTCAACCTTCCTCCCACAGACTGGAGAGTCACCAGGAAATGGCCCGGTTTCCTGCTAGAAGGACGCTTCTCTGGAGAATACGACCAGGCCAAGAAGAAAAGCCTAAAGATAATGGCACTGGGAGCTTCCCAAAAAATGGCCCCAAAATACCAGCCTATTATCAAACCCATACTCCCAATTATTATTTAGAATTTCCAACCAATTTTGTAATTCCCACCCAATTCTTTCTCCAAACAGCTAAGGGTCACCTGAGGAAAGTCTTTGACAGAGATTAACAAGTTAGAGAAAACAGATGTTGTAGGGGAAAGAAAATATAAAGGGCTAGGCATGATGGTGCACACCTATAATCCCAGTACTGGGGAGGCTGAGGCAGGAGGATCATTGCAAGTTCCAGACCAGTCTAGGCTACAAAGTGAGTGCAAGTCAAGCCTAAACTGTATGGTGAAACTCTGTCTCAAAAAAGACCAAAAAAAAAAAAAAATATATATATATATGTATATATATATATGGACATTATCATTAATTTCACCAGAGAAATTAATACCAGCACACAGGGATGGTAAGGCAAGAGGATGACAGGTTCAAGCCCAGCCTGAGTAACTTGGTGGTTTAGCAAGACCCTCATTCAAAATTAAGAAAGAAATTAATGAGGAACAATACACTACAACAGATGCCAAAGAGCAAAACAAAACAAAAATGCTCTTGAAAATTAAAAATATGGAAGAAGCCAGGCATGGAGGCATACTCCTGTAATCCCAGCACTCAGGAGGCTGAGGCAGACAGATTGTGACAAGTTCAAGACCAGCCTGGGCTACAAAGTGAGCCCAAGGCCAGCCTGAACCACAGAGCAAGACCCTGTCTCAAAAAGACAAAAAGAAAAGAAGAAAGAAAAAACTCAAAACAAGACCTTAAGTAGTGGTTTGGAAAGCTTCCAGAAGAAACAGAAAACAGAAGAGAAATAAGAAAATTGGGACAATCCAAAAGAAGCAACATATGAATTACAGACATGATAGAACAGATAAGATGGAAACAATATATTACCAATAAAATGAGTAAAAATAATAATTTCTAAATTGAGAGATACATATTTCCAGAATGAAAGGGCACACAAAAGGGCAAGATCAACAAATTTAAAGACCCAACACGCTAAACGTTTTGTTTTCAAACTTAGAGCAGTTGGAGCACTTTCATGGCACATTGTAAATGGCTGATTATTAGCATAATTCATCTAGCCAAATTCCACACACATTTGGTGTCAATAATTAGTAAACGGATAGTGAAAAGATACATTCATGTGGTTTTAAAGCAGAAAATCACACACATACATACACCGCCAGTATATTTCAGTTGCAGGTAATAGTTCCTGTTACAGATCCTGTAACTACTATCTCCTAGAAATGGCTAGACATTGTGATTCATAGCTGTCACTACAATGGACATTGTAAGAACCAATCAAAGAGCCATGTTCTTTACCTGTGTGCTTCCCCTTTGCAACCAACACCATAAAAACCTTTCTCCCTGCCTGTGCCTGCAAGGCCTGACATTTTAAAGGATAACTGAACCCTTATCAGTGCCCATGGATGTTAAATAAATCTGCTTCAAATCCTGGGTGTTGTTTCGGTGTTTCTGCTTGCCATTACTTTTTAGTTTCTTAATGGACTAAGAATCATCATGCAAATGTGAAATAATAGAAATAATGTGAAATAATTCTAATAATAGAATTTTGGTTTATAAAATGTACTTAAAATATTTTTAAACATACAATAAATAACTCAAGGGGAGACAAAAGTGCTAACAAAGATCATCTCAAAGATGATTGAGTCACTTTTTCCTTTTCTGCATATATAGTCTAAATTCACTGAACATGAACTTTTTATTGTAATAAGAAAGAATTTTTAGCCAGGTGTGATGGTACATGTTTGTAATTCCAGCACACAGGAATGCTAAAGTAGGAGATCAAGCTCACCCTGAGCAATTTAGCAGTTTAGCAAGACTCTCTCAAAATTTAAAGGGAGGCTCTGAGAATGTAGGTCAGGGGTACAGTGCCCCTGGGTTCAATCCCTAGCACCAAAAAAGAAAAAGATTCTTTTAAGACCCACATAGTCCCCAGGGATAAAGAAAAGCTTCCACTAGCTTCCCAAGAGAAAAAGAGAATGTATCATATGTACAACATGATAAATAAAAATGGCTTCAGAGTTCTCAACAGTAACTACATGCTTGATGAAAGTGGTGAAGTTTCACAAATTGTGAAAGAAAATTATTTCCAATTTAATATTCTACATTAAATATGAAGATAGATTAAAGGCATAAAAATTCATCTTTTGAAACACAGATCTCAAAAAGTTTTAATTTTCACACATATTTCTTAGCTTCTTAGAAAGCTAACAGAACAAATGTTGAACCAACATGGAAGAAAACCAGAAATACAAAAGCTTCTGTCAGAGAAACGTAAGACCCAACTCAGGTGGCAGACAAATGAGAGCCCCAAGACACTGGGGACCAGAAATCTCAGGGAGACAACACGTTAACTAGATTGGAACAGGCCAGGAGGCCCACATGGGCTTTGTCCGAGAGGATGGGCCCTGACTGATGTGTTCTGAAATTTTGTTGTCATTTTCATCCTCCTCCTCCTTTTCATTTTTTATCTTTGAAATAAAATGAATTTGAGAAAGAAAAAGGAAAAAAAGACATGATGGGATGAAAATGAATGTGGTCGAAATTTAGACAGTTTAGAGGGTTTGGGATTGAATTAATGATAACCAAGTTGAAAACTAAGCAAATGAGATGTAAGACAAGCATTAACTCCAGGGAAAACAACAGATGTGCAGGAAAGAAAACAGTCAACATAACCAAAATAAGGTAGCCACTGAATACTGACCTAACAAAAAATTCAGCTATGAAAATGTTGGAAGGATTTTGCTTGGCAGGAGAAATGTGCACATTGTGGGTGTAGAAGGAAGAAAAAAGTCTAATCTTCATTTTACATAATGAAAAGCGAACTTTACACCAAAACCAAAAAATAAAAAAGTAGCAGGACAAGCAGACTATAGAGAAATATAAACATTAAAAGTAAAGAAGCGATAAAGATGCCTCTGGGGAGGAGCGCAGGAGCAGGAAGGGTGAATGTGCAGTCGCTGGACCTTTACTCTGCGTGCCTACAACTTTCATTAAATAAAAGCGAAAAAGCTTAAAACTGAGATTTGGTCTCACCCTGCTTTGTCCTAGGAGGTTCCAAGGCTTGTGTTTGTGAGTGAGGAGGCAGCGCTCTAGTAAGATGCCACCGTACAGTGAAAAGAACTCGGGTGGGCTCTGACCTCTCTACCCTGCCTCCCCTTCTGTGGGGTAGAGATTATGAGTTCATTGTGTGTGGGTGGGTGGAAGAGTCCCAGGTAAATAAAACACATCAAGCTATGGGGCCTGTCATAGCGATAATGGAGAGACCGGGTTTTCTTTCTGGACTTCTCGGGCAGACAAATGATTCCATTTCCGTGGTACCTAAACACAATTTCCCTACTCAGAGATCATAGAAAATGCTGGGTTACAGTGGAGTAAGTTCACTGCACGATTTCTCAGAGACTTCTTACCAGTGAATCTTGAGGAATGATGGCACGTAGTCTTCTCAGGCTTTTTACAGTTTGCGATTTTTGGGGGGTTGTTCTGTTTTCAACTACAGATTCATTTTCTTTACAAACTTTCAGGGGTTTTCTGCACAATTCAGGAAATATAGCCAAAAATCATCATTTCTGTGGGCTCAGCCCAAACATGCATAGTTGTTTTAGTTGTTTGTTTACTGAGTAAGTTCCGTTGCTGTTCTGGTTCTTTTCAAGCAGTTATAAGTATTTCCAGAATTGTACTGAGTATTTAAAGTTCCATTTTTTGAGAAAATAAGGATGATTAAGTGAGATTTTTGTTTCAACCATGTAAACAACCAACATTCAATAACTGGTCATGTCAGGATGGGATTTAGTTCAGTGGCCCAAGTGCTTGCCTGGTAAGTGCAAGGTGGTGAGTTTGACCCCCAGTACCAAATAATAATTAATAATAAATAATAATATTTGGTCATGTCTTACAGAAAAGCCACTGATATAAAACATTATTTGATATATGCTTTATTTTATAATGTGTTTTCTAAACATGAATTCTTAAGCATGAGGTGGGGAAAGCCCCTTAGGAATCCTGAGAGCTGGGTATGGTGGTGCACGCCTGTAATCCCAGCATGTGGGAGGCTGAGGCAGGAGGATATCTGTGAGTTCAAGAACAGCCTGGGCTACAAAGTGAGCTCAAGGCCAGCCTGAACTGCATAGTGAGACCCTGTCTCAAAAAGACAAAAAAAAAAAAAAAAAAAAAGAATCCTGAGAGATACTACCTAACGTGACATTTTGGCTTTTGAACATAATCCCACCTTACTTCTAATTTCCAGCTGTTATGTGTGACTCCTGTGACATGGCCACCTTGCTGATCAGTCACGGAGCCAATGTCAATCTGCGATGTGCCAACGAGAGGACAGCTCTCCATGAAGCAGCCAAACTGGGCAGACAGGACCTGGTGAAGCTTATGCTGGGTTCTGGGGCACACCCTGACCCTCGGAGCTCCTATGGATTCACTCCTCTTGCTCTTGCTGCCCAAAATGGACACACCAAAATCATGGAAATGTTACTACAGAAAGGCAAGATTTTCTATACGGTCAGCACACCACCAGGGATGGTGTAATCCAAGTATTGTCCTCTTGGTGACGAGCTTCAAAATAATATAAGTTAATGTGTATTTAAGACCAAAATAAATGTTTATAAAACTGTGTTCACAGTGACTACTGAACAGCCTAAGATACAGCCTGAATTAATTTGGTATGAAATTAACTTAATAGGATGTAAGTGGCTTTTTACTTACTGATCAATCCTTCACCATGCTAAGATTTATTTTTAACTTTTTCCTACAGTCAAAATCAAGTTGAGGCAGCATGTTGTCTCTGTCTCTGCCCAATCACCGGCATTTTAATGTCTTGTCAAATGGCTTTAGGTGTTAGGAAATGGCTTTAGGTGTTAAGAAATTCTTCCTGATCTCTTCTCCTTAGGTCCCAGTTCTCCCTTCTAGTAGCAGTTGAACCTGCTAGAAGACAATTTATGTGAGAACTTTACACACATCAGGCATAAGCTATCAATGTGCACCTGTCACCCTTTAAAAATGCCAAGAGGCAGCTCAACCCTACTGTGCACTTGAGAAGGTAGAGCGGACACCAGCTACCAGACTTCTTGTCGGGTACACGCCCTGTGCTGCAGCTGTGCCCATTTTAGATCCCGGTTAAACTGAAGGAATCCTGGGTTCAGAAAACATTGCATTTATGTTGAGCAGGACTGCTGATTGCAATGCCAGATGAAGCAATGTAGTATTCATAGCTTTTTTCAAAGAAGCAAACTTTGACCACAGTTTAATAAAAGTCCCAGTGTTGGAATAGACTCTATTCTCCTGTGTCTAGAAGCTTCATTTCTTTAACAATACAGGATTGTGGGCTGGGGATTTAGCTCAGCAGCATAATCACCTGCCTGGCAAGCACAAGGTCATGAGTTCAATCCCCAGTACCAAAAAATAAAAAATAAATACAGGCTTGTTATTCTCCAGTATTCTAGATGGGAGGGGTCTCTCTCATCTAAGAATAACCTGGACCCTTGTAAACATCTAACTCTCTATCATTCAGAGGATGTTAGTTTCCAATTAATGTCCACAAGACATCTTACATGTGCCAAATGAATTGTATAAGAAATGTCCAAACTTATAGGTGAAATGGAACACACTGGCTCTTTCATCTTCAAGGAGAGAATGTTTTGAGGGAAGAGCGGGCTGAACTCAGGGCCTTTGTATCCCAGCCTGTTTTTGTTTGTTTGTTTGTCTGTCTGAGACAGGGTCTCACTATGCAGTTCAGGCTGGCCTTAAACTCACTTTGTAACCCAGGCTGATCTCAACAATGACCCTACTGCCTCAGCCTCCCAAGTGCTGGGAGTATGTGTCATCATGCCTGGCTCCCAGCCCATTTTTAATTTTTCAGATGGAGTCTTCACTAAATCACTCAGATTGAGCTTGAGTTTGTGATCCTCCTTCAGGCTCCATGTTGCTGGGATTGTGAGCATGTGTTACCCTACCTCACATTCGCTCTACTATATAAGCTATTCACGTGACACTCAATGGGCATGTGTTATAATTTACCTTCTTAGCTGTCAGCAACTACTTTCACAACAATTTCATAGTGTTTTACTATGAACAATCCCTTAAGAACATGTTAAAACACAACAAATGCCTATTTCCACCAAAACAGTATCAGTAGATGGTATGGTAAGAGATTTGTTAGTATTAGTACCATACTACAGGTACAGACGTAAGCTTTTGGAGACTGGTCTAGAGATAAAGCCATCATTTATAAAAGCATTTATACTGGTATTTTCAAATTCCAAATAAATAATTTATAAAATTACTGTAAAACCCCACCTATTACACCTATAATGTAGAAACTGCTGGCATCATTTTTTGCCTAACTAGTTTATAAGTCTGAGAGCAGGAGATATTTTACTTTTGATTCTTAGTGCTTTGCTACTGTAACTGCGCAGTAATTGCCTTTTGGAGGTGTGATACATTTTTTAAGATTAATCAAGTAATACAGTGAAAAGTAGATAACCAGACTTTCTCCTCAGGTGCTAGTGCTCACAGTCTGGCCTCTGATTCTTCTTCCGTCCTACTTGAAGCTGCTAGAGGGGGAAATCCAGATTGTGTGGCCCTTCTGCTGCAGCATGGAGCTGATGCTAATGTCCCTAAGGTTTCAGGCCACCTGCCCATCCACGTGGCAGCTGACAGAGGTCACTTACTGTAAGTTCAGTTACATATTGTAAATAGAAATACTAATAGCTTTTAGGGCAGCAGCTTCTAGAAACTTAATGCTTTTTTTCTCTGACCCAACAACCTACCTCCTTTGTGAAAAAAAAATTCCTAGGATCAGCTAGGAATTGGTAAGGCCAGGCATTCACTGTAGCCACTGAAGACCAAACTGTTGTTACCACATCCGTAGGCCATATGGGCAGCGCTGGGTCTCAGATGACTGGGGTAATTCTAAGTTTTTAGCCTAAACAGTAGTTCCATTAGTTTTACTTGGAATCTGAGCTTCTGGATGAAGAGAACAGTTTCTGTTGAGGTATTAGTTTCAAAATACTGATGATACCAGTATCATCCATGTTAAAAGGATCACAACAAGTTAACACTGCACCTTAACAAAAGACTTGTGAAATTCTTTTGCAGAGCTCTGGAGATGTTGGTTCCAGCCACAGACCTCGCAGCCATTAAACAGAGTGGGATCAGCCCAGTCCACTGCGCAGCAGCGAGCGCACACCCGCAGTGCCTGGAGCTCCTCATCCAGGCTGGATTTGACGTGAACTTCATGCTCGACCTGCGAATTCGCAGACATTACGACGACCAACGGAAGTCAGCCTTGTACTTCGCTGTATCAAATGGCGACCTCTCTTCAGTTAAGCTGCTCCTGCAAGCTGGAGCACTACCCAACCAAGACCCAGTCAACTGCCTGCAGATAGCCCTGAGGATGGGCAGCTACGAGCTGATCAGCCTTCTACTGAGGCACGGGGCCAACGTCAACTACTTCTGCAGAGTAAACCCTCTGCACTTCCCGTCAGCCCTGCAGTACACACTGAAAGATGAAGTCATGCTCAGGATGCTGTTGAACTACGGGTATGACACAGAGCGGTGCTTTGATTGTCCTTATGGGGACAAAGGTCAACACTGCTGTGCTTCTGAAGGCTGGACATCCACGGTTATTAAAGATACTATGGTAAGCCCACAGATTGGCTCTGTTACCTTAACAGATGTTGACTGTAGTACTGGAACCATGGCAAGAATCAATCCACTCTTCAGAAGTGAGAATCTCATGGTTGAAAAGATTATAACATAATAAATGTAATAGTAGACAGACATAAAAGATATATAATGCCAGGTATGGTGGCACACGCCTGTAATCCCAGCATTTGGGAGGCTGAGTCAGGAGGATTGCTTAGTTTGAGGCCAGCCTGGGCTACAAAGTGAATTCAAGGTCATCCAGAACTGCATAGTGAATCCCTGTCTCAAAAAAAAAAAAAAAAGAGAAAAAGAAAAAGAAAGAAAAAAAGAAAAGAGCGAGAGAGAAAAACAATTAAGATAAAAGTTACTTAACTTAGAAAATGTTAAGAAGTTTCACAAATGAGGCAACACCTGAATAAGGTTTTATGAAAAAAAAAAAAAAGACTGCCATCTTATATTCCAATTAAACTTTGTGAGATAACCAGCTAAATTTCTGATTTCTCGATACTCATATATCTCTAGGTTTTTCAGCACTTTTTGTCTCAACATTTGATTAAATTAGCTTTGTTCACCTTTCTAATGAAAAAAGAATCGTAACAGTTGACCCTACTCATCCTTTTAAAGACATTTTCAGCCGGGCATGGTGGCACACAACTGTTACCCCAGCCCACAGGAGGCTGAGGCAAGAGGCTGAGGCAGGGAGTTTGAGGCAAGGCTGGGCTACATAGCAAATGCAAGGCCAGCCTGCACTACCCAGAGAGACCCTGTTTCAAAAACAAAAAGCAAAGACATGCTTTTCTCACACTAGCCCCCTAATTTCCCCCTATTTGGTCACCTGTTTTCCCCAACATGAATTTTTCCCCAGTTTTCAAATGGCTGCCACTTTCACATCTTATTTCAGGTGCCACAAAGGCCCTTCCCTTCCCCATTCACCTTATTTGATGTAGTTCTCTTCCCTGATCATTTTCTTCAATGGATCATTTGTTTTATAGCATTTACCATTTTCTGGAATTACCATTTAAGGATTTGCCTCACACACAGATACACAGAAGCTATTGGTCATCACTTTCCTCAGCTTACAGGCTTGTCCTTAGCAAAAACTAGATGCTCTATAAATACTTGCATTCATATTATCAAAATTTAAAAATAGAAATGAAATAGTGAATTGGAGTGAAGCACTTCGAATCAATTCTGAAAAATGAAAGGCAAAACACTTTTATAAGATTTACTACTGTTAGGTGATTAATTAATATAGCATTTATATTCTACATCAGCAACCTGGCATTCAGGCACACGTTTCTCATCAATTATTTCCTAACTGGTTCCTACAGTATTACTTGAATCATCTGGGAATCTTGTCAAGAGCATATAAGTTTCTTAAAGGCATAAATTATATCCTCATGTATCTGGGTAACAGTATTTTTTAAAACACAAAACTAAAACCCTTAACAAGACAGCAGCCACACACCGTGGCTACCTGACAGGCTGGGGTCTGTGGGCTGCCTGAGCCCACAGACTGGAGACCAACCTGGCCCACGCAGTGACTCTGCCTCCAAGACAGACCAAGTGGCTCGTCCCACTCTCACTTATATGAAGACCAGAAGCGCAGAGATGTCTACCTGGGCATGACTGACCAAAGAACTCATGTTCACGTCTCAGCAGGAAGCCAGTGGGAGGCAGACGGGCCTCTGGCCCTTCTTGAAGGGTTGGGAGTTGTGCAGACTTGGCTGGAATGTAGGCAGGTGACATACCTTGCTGCAAGTAAAACTGGAAAGGGACTTTGTTTTTGTCTTTTTGAGACAGGGTCTCACTATGCAGTTCAGGCTGGCCTTGAGCTCACTTTGTAGCCCAGGTTGGCCTCGAACCCCAACGATCCTCCTGCCTCAGCCTCCTGAGTGCTGAGGATACTTTTTCTTACAGGCTGGTGACCAACCAAATGAATGGGCTTACAGATAAAAAGAAATCTGTCATACCTTCATTCACCCTGTATGATCCTGAAGACATGGTAGTAAATATTTTTTCCAAGTATTGGGCCTAGTGAGCAGCTGACAAACTCCCGACCATGGCTCTTGACCTGAGCCTAGTGTTCTTATGTTTACTTGGCTAACTCACAGACCAGTGATAGTGAACCTTTTAGAAGTTTTAATGATAAGCAATGGCCACCTGTAGTGTGTGTGTGCCACAGGCTGCCACTACTGTCATAGACGAGTGCGCCTGATTTGCTGATTTTCTCCCTCAGTTCTGCGAAGTGATAACTCTGTCGTGGCTGCAACATCTCTCTGGAAAGGTTGTTCGAGTGATGCTTGATTACGTTGATCAAGTTCGGATCTGTTCAAAACTGAAAGCTGTGCTCCAAAAGCAGGGACTCTGGTCAGAAATACATTTTATCTTGAGTAAGTATCTTTCTTGTAGAAAACTCTTAAAAAAATACTAATTGTATTCTTGTTTTTAAGTCCTCTTCCAGTTAAAAGCCTGATCTAAAGAAATGAGAAAGAGTATTCCTTTCCAAAAAATTAAAAGGTATTGTTCATAACTTAACTTGTAATTATTATTGCTTTCTAGTAGATAAAAATGTGCTAAGTACTTATTATATAGGCAGGTAATGCATGTTTTCCACAATTCACTTAAACCATGGCTATAAAGCAACACTACTGACAGGAATTAAAAGATAGGAATGACAATAAGGAGATGAAAAAAGCACAAGATCTAAATTTGTGAAAGTTGTCAAAAGACCCTTCTCCAAACCAAATTTTTCCAAAGTCGTATACAAAGAAAGTAATTTCATCTGATTTCCTCCTGGGTAACCTTCACTTTCAGGCTTACCTGTGAGGGACAGGACGGTGCACTAACAGAAACACAAAGACCTTGTGTCTCATAGGCCAGACCCGCAATTGATGTGCTTTAACTCTAAGCTGACATAGCTGTGAATCCAAATCCACACGGTTTGCAATGAAAACTGATGCTCTCAATCAGTCACAGTAAATACAAATCCTGGTGGTTTAAATACATTTGCTGAGTTCTGAAGATCACTAAGAAATGTAGTGACTCCTTCTCCCCTTTAATAATATGTTTCTCTCATTTCAGCAAACCCACGCTCCCTGAAACACCTGTGCCGCCTGAAGATCCGCAGGTGCATGGGACGCTTGCGTCTGCGCTGCCCTGTCTTCATGTCATTTCTCCCGTTACCCAATCGCCTAAAAGAATACATCCTTTACAAAGAGTATGACCTTTACGGACAAGGGATCTTTACAGCAACCTGGTAATGAAACTATTCTAGAGGAAAAGGTATATAATTCCCCGTTTTTTTTTTAAATTTGACTTATTATGTATGATTCAGATTTTTTGCTTTATCAACTAAAATCTCAATGCAGTCTACTCTTTAAAAAATTGCTCTGAGCAGAACCTTTCACCATATAAATGGCTAGAATTCTAAAGGCAGTATAAAAAGGAAACCCAAGTAGTGCCAGGCATGGCAGCATGTGCTATCCCAGCACGTGGGGAGGGTCTCCTGGAGTTTGAGGTCGGCTGGGTTACACAGCAGGACCTTGTCACACACACCCCAACTAGTAGAAATTTCAATTAACTGAAATACACCAGTTCTAATTTTGTATTGATCTTACAGCCATCCAGTTTCTTTGTGCTCAGAGGAACAGATGCCATTTCTGACAACTCAGGATAATTCTTCACAGTAATCTTTTTCGCAGAGAACATACATGTATTAGTGACTGGAACATATACATATAATCCCATTATGTGATTCGGAAGTTGGCTGTCGATGTGCTGAAGCCCCAGTGCCAGCTCTGAGTCTGACACTGTTTCTTTGTAGTCAAGGAGAGTTAGCCAATCCAGATCGAAACTTTAATTGAAATTTCATTATTAAGGGAACCATATCCTTTCCAGTGGTTACAACTTGCCGTGACTGGTTAATGTGATCACTGGGATGGGAATTAGAAGTGTCTTCACATGAATGATGGGCTGATGGTTTCTACACTGAACCTAGTCTGGCCCTAGACATGGGAATAGGTTGGGGGGGCTGCTCAGCGGCAGCAGAGGATGACGGTTTATATGGAGATTTCCAGTCTATAGCTGAAATGATTATGTATTGTAAACTGCACAGTAAGTACAAGTTTCTGCATGTATAAAGCAAAGAAAGAGACTGAGAATGCTGTTCCTTCTGCCGTAGCTGTCACAGCACAGCAAGAGACAACAGAGGGAGCTGACACAGTCGGCTTATGCCAGAGCCCAGTCAGCTGTACCTCTGATGTTCATATTTAGCATTAATAAAACACTTCTATTAGTACAGATTTTTCAATAATTCTTACAATTTTTTTCCATTAAGAAATTTGCAAAACTAGCTGGCATAAGTTATTTTTTTAATCAAATTCTTTCTGCTTATAAACAAATGATAGATTGTATGTGTGTCAATATACAAGTATATTTAGGATATGCATGCACTGCGGCGCCCTTTTCCGTCCATCCACACCTTGTGACAAGGTCCATGGGTGGAGGAGAGCGCTTCAAGGAATCGCTTCTCCAGGAAAAGGACACCGCATGTGGGAATTGGGCGCGGGGATCTTGGAATGTTTTGTACTGATAATTGTAATTTGTGTAATTCACATATATATATTTTCATGTAATACTCAATATGAAATCAAAAATAGAAACTCCAGAGGAGTTATTAA